>JBBMEG010000003.1:3272369-3284770 GCA_037832605.1 Cyclanthera cordifolia
AAATGATGAGAAAGTATTGAAATATCAAGATATCATCTCGTAGATGCATTAACTATTTCTTCAAATTGTAAATATATGAGGCAACCCACATATTTTCAAACTTTTTCAAAACATAGATCTTTCTTATCTTGCTATCCAAACCGTCTATAATTGATCAAAATTTAACTCTCGCTATCATACGCTCTCACGTTGACCCAACCAAGAAAAAACACAATAATTCTAATGTGTCACAAATTTCATTCATCAATCGAGCATGCTTGCAACAAACGAATGAATGTGACACTACTCATGTTTGTTTTCAACGAAGTTTGGGATGAAAAAGATCACATTTATAAACAAGCTACTACCAGTAGAATGACATGGGTACGATACTAATCTAAACATAAAAGTACATAATCCCCAATATACCCAGACTTTAATTTAAGCAGGACGTACTAATACACTAGGGTCTCATCGAAATTGCGACATCTAACCAAAACTTGATAGGTCTAACAAGCAAGCTTGGCTTACAAAAGTTGATTAATGAAAGAGATAAAAGACAAGAGCGATAATATTGAAAGTTGATTTACAAAAGTACCAACAATTGTGGATGGATGATTTTATCACTTATTTCTGCCCAAATATCATGAAAATTGTAATTAATATTTTTGTTCATGTGAGTTTTCTCAAAAGTTTTCAGGTAGTTCTTTGTTTAACTTTTTATCACATTTATTTGTAATAATGTTTTTGTTTATTATTTGCTTATATTTGCAGCTTTTAAGTTACTCTAGACAAACAAATTCTTGAACATTCTTGAAACCTGACATTAAAACTCTTTTTCTCACACATTATCCTTGATCTCTCCAATTAAAAAATCATTGCATATGCTTCAACTTAGACTCTCAAAATTAGAAAAGAGACCAAACTCCACCATCATTACCAAGTATATATGCATCGATTGCCATCGTTACAGTAAGCCTCATTGCTCATGGAGCAAATTGATGCAAGTACATTTGGGGATTAAGTATCTTTTTGAATTTCGGATGGTTCGATGTTGAATATTATGGATTGATTATTTTAGTTCGGTAGGTATTAAGAATAACAATGTTTTGCTTCATGAGGATGAAGCTTTAACGACACCTTTTTGATGTCGGACTATCCGTCAGAGAAGATCACGTCATAAATGGTTTTTAATATCGAGAGTTTTGTTTAACATTAATAGCCATTATTTATTTATTTTTTAGTACAAATTAGGGGAAGGGAGACCACAAACCCTAGATAGAGTGCACCACTATTCTCAAATTATTTGAGAACCAAATACCGATTTTCAGGATCAAACCGGTGATTACTGCTCTCAAAAGCCTTTATTAAGTAGTGATGAGAATTACTAGTTGATATTTCTTTAACTATTTAATAGTTATATTTCTTCCCACTATGTAATGGTTTTATAGTTTGTCAATTTTTGACCTATGAAGTTTTTTTTTTATTGTACTTTTTATAGGTGTTTCGGTTTTTAATCTAAATTAAGGTGATTGTTTTTATTTTGTAATTGTTTTATTTTATTTTTTCGTGGCTGACAATTTGGAGTTAGTTATAAAAACCATTATAAATAATTACATTTTTTGTTTTAAAAAACACATTCCTCTTAATCAATAATCTCCTAAGAGCATTCATATCTAAGAGGCATGGCAACCCAGAAGCTTTTTACCGTATCCATTGTTATCCTAGTAGTATTTACTTGTTTTATTTCATCAAGTATGTTGTTCTCTCACAACCTTGATCTAAATCGAATGCTTTGTTGTTTATGTTAATACAATATCATTGACAATGTTAATTCTTTGGTCATATTGCAGCAAAAGGAGATATGTTCCTCCATTGTGTTCGACCATGTTCTGACACTTACGACGACATTTCCTGCAATAATGATTGTGTTCGAGAGTACAATGGTGCTGGATTTTGTTATCCTAAGTTTCCTGGTGTTACGCCTGAAAAAGATTGTTGTTGCAAATAATTGAGGATACGGAAATCATAAACTATGAGTTTTTATTAACTCTCTGGGTGAATTGTACAAAGTTCATTCAACTTTGTAATATTTATTAGCAATATTAATGACATATCTTTCGAAATATTTTGTTTTTTTATTTTAATATACAAAATGTCATTTCATGATTATCAACACGAGTATAACATTGTTAATTTTAAAATGTTTGAGCTCATACCATAGTTAAAAAAATCAATTAATTAATGACAGCTTTGGCAAAATAAACCGAGGTTAGAAATTCTTAAGCATTTAAACGAATAAATTTCGGATCCATTGAAATACCACTCTTCTTATTTTTCAAAAAAGAAACAAAAAAAATTAATACATGGCATAAAATTAAGGAGAAATATCTTTCTCGCAATCATCTTCATATTATTCTTAATAACTTAATTCAAATTATTTTAAAAACGAGATCTTTCTCAATTAAAATTTGAATTTAGATTATCTTTTTTATTTAAATCATGATATAAATTAAATTATTTCTTTTTTACAATTAAACTCTTACTTTTAAACAAAAGAGAAATTAAGCAAACATTATTATTTTTTTTTTTTTTTTTATGTTTCTTATTTTTTTTAACATAAATATTGAACTTTTAATTATATTATAAGCTAGACAATTAAAATATTAAAAAAAAAAAGGCTGCCACATAGCCACTTTATGACCAAACAATCTAGAATTGATTATAATTGAACTCTCACTATGATATAGGCTCTCACATTGGACCAACCAAGCAAAGCACCCAAAGAGAGAGCTTCTCTCTAAAACTTAGAGACAGTGAGATAATCCTAATATTTTCCAGCATATTGGTATTGGTATTATAATGCAATACTACATAAAGTTTGTATTAATATTATATATATATATAATACAATGATATTTGGTATTATATTACAATAATAAGTAAATACAAATGTTATTTTATATAATATAGTAATATTATTAACCTTCTAATATCATAATTACAATACCAATGTGGCAATAGATAATATTTTTACAATATGATGTATTATTATATTAATAATACGTTTTGTTTCTATTTGTTCAATGAACTGAGCGAAAAACAGGAAGAAAATCAAGCAAAAAATAGGGTGTGTTTCCGTTGGAAAATCATGAAAGATTTGAAAATGGAAAGAGTGAATTCGGCCAATTTCGGCCAACGACTGACTCGAATAAAAAAATGGAAAAGAAGAATTTTAATTAGGGTTTAGATGTTGGAGGAGAAGAGCAATTAAGGATTTTTGAAAAATGAAAAAAATAAATTAAATAAATGAATATCTATGCCATTTAAATTGATTTTGAATGTGAAATATTATACAAGATTTGAATATTCATCACAAATTTCCTTTAAATAACTTAGGTGGATAGAAACCAGGTATGTTTTTGACATGGCAAATTGGGTATATTATAAATTACATAGCTTAAATTATAAATTTAGTTTATATAATTAAAAAAAAAAAAGAATTTAGTGCTATGATTTAAAAATTAAGAAATATAAAATTTAATCTATATATTTGAAAAATATAAAAAATTTAGTCATATAATTTGACAAAAATATAATTTAATACCTATAATTTGATAAAATCTAAAAAATAGTTAAACCGTAAACAAATTAAATACATATGTGATTTCTTATTTATGAATGATGTTTTTTTTTGTCTAATCAAAATTACTTATCTCAAACTCTCATCATTAAACATAAAAATAACTATTTTCTACTTATTTTATTCACCAATAATTACAAACGACATGTTATATTTTGAATTTTATCCAACTAAATTCTAATTATTTGTCTAAATTTTAGATTTTTTCAAACCATAAAAACTAAAATTTAAATTTTTAAACCATACAGATTAAACTTTAACTTTTTTCAAAATAAAAGAACTAAATTTATAATTTATCATTATCCAAACACCGCAAATGTTACAAAGGGACAGACTTGACAAAAATTAACTGATAAAGAAATCTGTGATGAACAAATCTTTCCATTCCTCTTTCCTTTTGTCTAAACAATAAATAAAAATAATAAATTAGCCTAAAAGATGTGTAAATTCTAATCTAATCTCAGGTAAACATCAATTCATGTTCAACCTGATACTTCTTGGATAGAAAATATTTAGCAACAACAAGAAAAATACACCCAACCAAAGCAAGTTTAACCAAAGACAAACGATCCAACAATTTCTTTGGATTGGTTTGTTGTGAAGGCATAGCAGCAGAACGGGACATCATAAAAGTGGAGAATATATCAATATCTGCTAACGTTAAAGCTGGCTTCAAACAATCCTTTACCATCTGGAAATGGCGACCACACACAACTCTAGCACTTATGTCTTCTCTTAATGCTACAATTCCAGCTTCCCGACACAGGCCTTCGAGTTCTGCCCCAGTGAACAGCTCCGTTTCCTCT
Source organism: Cyclanthera cordifolia (assembly GCA_037832605.1). Lineage (NCBI taxonomy): Eukaryota > Viridiplantae > Streptophyta > Magnoliopsida > Cucurbitales > Cucurbitaceae > Cyclanthera > Cyclanthera cordifolia. Next base: position 3,276,798 of record JBBMEG010000003.1, read on the forward strand.
GCTATTTTTTTGAGGTCGACGTCGCTTCCAATGTTCATTGGTCGAGTGTGAACGCGTAGTATCTCGTACCGACCTTCTAAATCTGGGGGAGGTACGTAGAGCACCTATGAGTAGATTACATATAGGAATGAATGTCAATACGCCTGCTTGATATCCATACTTGAACACAAAAAATCAGAGCAGGTCGGTTTGAATTAAATAAAGCAATCTATACTATTATGCCATGAAAATGTTTCTTTTTTCTTTTTTGTTTTTCAATGGAACAAGCTTTCATTACATAAGAACGAAAGAACAATAAAAGACATACAAAAATGAACTGACAAATAGGGATGACGCCCTACAAAAACAGCCTCCAATTATGCAGAAGTATTCTTATAGAATAATTGCAAAAAAGTTTGAGAAATTCAGCCCCAAGGAGAAATGTAGAATCTAACAAGTTCCCCGATATCACCGAAATATATTACAAAAAAGTTGAGAAATTCAACTTATAGAATCCAACAAGTTCCCCAACATCACCAAAAGATATCTCTAACCCCTCTAAAATTCTATTATTTCGCTCACCCCCACGTACTCCATAAAATCGTGCATAACCCCGCTTCTCACCAATCACCATCACCATGGGTAGCCTAGTGGTTAAAAGGAAATAAGAAATTAAAAGATCGTGAGTTGAATTCATGATGACCACCTACTTAGGAGTTAATTCGACATATTTCCTCGACATCCAAAAACGTTATAGGATCAAGCGGTATGTCAAGTGAGAATATTCGAGAATCCAAAAATTTTATAAGATCAGGCGGTATGGCAAGTGAGAATATTCGAGATACGTACAAGCTTATCACTCACAGATATAAAACAAAACCCGCTTTCCACAAAAAGAAGCTCATGTCACTGAATGGCTGAGAAACAAAAGAACTCATTGATCATTCCTCTCCAAATCAAAAACAGGAAAAAAAAAAAAAAAAAAAAACTACAATGGCACGGAATAGCCAACTATCATATCGTAAGAGCATGGCAGAAATACTTATTATTATTACATAAGCGAGTAAGAACAAATAAATGAGAAAGCAGATGTCTCACCGAGTCGAAGCGTCCTGGTCGCATAAGGGCAGCATCAATGGCATGAGGACGGTTTGTAGCAGCTAAAACAAGTATTCCCTGCGCAATAGACGCTCAATTCAGAACAAGGAAAAAAAATTGGAAAAAAGAGATGTACATGTATCTAAAGATATAAAGGGTGGCTACAGATATCACACTCACTTTAGCTTCTTCAAGACCATCCATCTCAGTTAACAACGTAGATAGAAGCCTTTCTCCTACCGTGGTGCTGCCGCTTGAGCTCCCACCTCTAATATTAAAAAGTAATACTATAAGATTCGCGCTAGTAGGAGGCTAGGAGCATGACTTAAAAATATATTACAATTTTTATCTGTATCTGGAACCACAAAAATCTTGGAAAATTATCTTGCTAACCACTTACCTTTTGGCAGCAACAACATCGGCCTCATCGAAAAATATTATGCTTGGTGCAGCAAGACGAGCTCTTCTAAAGGTGTTGCGCAGGAGAGCCTCTCCTTCACCAACATACATAGAGTACATCTCTGCGCCACTGAAGACATGTTGTTCAATTAAGCTAAAAAGCACAGACAAGGACACGAGATATAGACATGACACTATACGGACACGTAAACACGCCATTATTTTAAAATGTAGGACACGGATACGTCAGTGACACACTATTTATTACAGTTTTATATGATATACTATTAAAAGATAAAATCCAAAATATTAAAAAAATTTACTATGAAAAATATTTCAAACAAGAATGAATATGAAGTTAACTCTCTCAGTTAGTTATATGAGTCCATTTAAATCCAATAAAGAACAAAAAATCTCATCATTCTTTAAATACATACTAAAACCACACGAATCAAAATTTATAAGCCTACCTTATACCATCTCAAAATACTTTAGTTTTTACCCCTTTTTTCACTCTATTTCCTTTCTTTCATTCCTTTTTTCATTTTAGTCCATCTATCTTGAGTGGATGTTGTCATCGACGACCTCCAACAACTTGAAACAAATAAATCTTAAATGGGATGTCCATGAAGTGTCGTCTAGGGAGTATCCGTGAAGTGTTCGAAATTAAAAATAATAATAATAAAAGATGATAGGAAATTTTAAGTGTCGGACACGTGTACAAAGAGTGTCTGGAAGTATCAGTGTCCGACGCGGATACTTTGTCAAAATAGAAGTGTCCGTACTTCCTAGCAATTAAGTACTACTACAACTAAGAGTTTCATACAAAAACCAACAAAATGATAGTGAGGGAAAAGAAAGGCAGCTGCGTTAAAAATCCAAGACAAGATCATAAAGTGAGCAGTTTAGTTAAGAAAAATATCTCATAGCAAAAAACAAAATCCAATGGTTTTCTTGTCGTTTGTCGTTTGAACAGTAAGAGAGAAACATGTGGCAAGATATTTTGTTCTAACATCTGAGTTCAGAAACATAAACATAACATGCCAGAGCTGTTTGCCCGTTCATCAAAAAATAAAATAACTTCACAAGTTGGCTTTAACTCGAAGAGTCCGGCCTCCAAGTATTTTTTTTTTTGAAACCGGGAATCGAAGCTTCGCTCCACTATACCCGGGATAACCACACCCGTCCCTAGGCCAGGCACCGGGAGACGTCGAAGGAATGGAGACACGGGAGGTGTCTACAAATTAATGTCACAGATAGGTCTCGAACCTGAGACCTTGAGGGAGCACCCCTTCAAAGCTCAAGCCTTCAACCAACTGCGCCACCCCTTGGGGACTGGCCTCCAGGTATTTTAATCACAAAGATCCAAGAATATCATCCTATTCAAACAAAATACTATAGAAAATTATTCTGATTCAAAATATTTCTCGGCCACTTCACCTACACTACACCTTTGATGAGATATGTTTTTGGAAATTAGTTTTCATTTTCCATGAAGTCTCACTGTCCTTTAATATTTGAGAAATTTGAGTCCTAGTATCCGAATATTTGGTTATAAATGAATTTTGTCCATTAATTATATTGGTTTAATTTAGTTGTACATTCATTCTGTCAAACCAAAGATATTGGTAGAGTTAATCTGGCTAAAAAATGACAGCCAAACAAACATGAGACTATGAACATTTTCATGTCGTGTATTCTGTCCATATTCATGCTTCTTTGATAGAAATATAGAGACAACGACACTAATAATTTAGAGTTCTACACTATCTATTCATTTTTTTCTCTTTTTTTTAAATATACCGAAGAAGGAAAACATACACTTTTAGAATCAGGAAAAAATACCTGAGTGAAAAAAAGGATGCTTGAGCAGCATTTGCAGCTGCTTTAGCAAGGGTTGTTTTCGAGCAACCTGGAGGCCCATACAAAAGAATCCCACGAGCAGGTGATATACCCAACTTTGAGAAAGAAGCAGCATGTTTGATAGGCCACTCAACTGACTGTTGTAGCTTTTTCTGTCCACAATAAACAGAAAAATGTAATCATGCTCCAAAAAAATTATCCAGAAAAAAGCATTGTCATACAAACTTTTAAATCTTTAAGTCCTCCAATGTCATCCCAAGTCACATTTGGAACTTCCACAGTGACGCCTCTAGTCATACTTGGACCGACAATAGATCTCGCATGCTTCCAGTCTTCTGTTGTCAGATTGAGAATAGTATTCTCATTTGTACCCGAGCGTCGTTGCAATGCAGCCAATGCAGCCTCACGACACAAAGCCTCCAAGTCAGCTCCTACAAATCCATTGGAAGATGCAGCTATGACTCGTAAATTAACTTCTGGATCCAATTGGACCTTCCTTGTGTACAACTGCACGCGGTTTTATGTAAAATCCATTATGACTACTAGAATTTTTCCATCAAGGCATAATAGTCCTCTTTTAATACTAGTAATAAATGACAAGAAGAGGTGAGCTCAATTGGCATTACCTCACAGGTTTAACTGAATAAATGAAATTTCTAAATGGGCATAACCACTATATCACTTACCCTAAGAATTTGATATCGTTCATCCTCACTTGGCGCAGTCACTTCTATTTCAGCATCAAAACGGCCTGACCTTCTAAGTGCAGGATCAATTGCATCAACTCTTTAACAAAAAGAAAATATCAAATATTTTAGACAGCAAGAAAAAAAGGTGAAACGTGAAAGGGAAAAAGATACAACGAAATATTAGTGGTTAGTCTACTTTAGAAAAATCAACAATGCTGTTATAATATTTCACCTATGTAATGAGACAGCATGAGTTCAGAGAGGGAGAAAGAGAGGAAGCTTAAACATACTAGCTCAAAGGATACGTGGACAAGTATTGAAAAAATATTAATATTTTTTGAACAACGGAGAGTGGAAGATTTGAACTCATGACCTCTTAATCATATTATTTTAGGTAAAAAATATAATATAACTACCTGTTAGTCGATGCAACTACAACAACTTCTGGTCTGCCAGACTCCAGATGCTTATTGGAATCCATCAGTATAGAAAGCTGAGTGGTTAGACGAACATCTTGCTGTCTCCTGAGAATTTGAACATAACAGAACAAAAATAATCAACAAGGGCTTCCCCTCTCTCCATGTGTAGACTGTAGATAGTCCTCCATAATGGTTTTCAGATTCTCCATTATTGAAACTTTTTCCATAAAAATAATAATAAATAAATACATTTTAAATTGTTTTTGCTCCCTTTAATGAGAATTGGGGGGGTGGGGGGGCGCTATGGTGGCACTTCCAGGGTGAGAAACATAATTTTTAGAGGGGTTGAAAGATATTAATGGTGAATGGGGCCTTATTATATTATGTCTCTGCACCTCTATTTCTAAGGCTTTTTGTAATTATTCTCTAGACATTAATTCTCTTGATTGGAGACAATTTTTAGGCAGGTCTCCACTTACTTTTTAGGATACTTTTATTTTGTTAGTCCATCTCTTGTATGCTCTTTTATGATCTTTTCAATAAAAGCTTGGTTTATCAAAACAAAATCACTTTTTTAAATGATTTGATATAGTATGGCAGTTGAGAAGATGAGGCAAGGCAAGTGCAACCTTTAAACTAAGGTAATACATTGCAATAGAAAACCAACTCTAGAGTAAAAATTGAAATGAGGGAGAAAGAAGAAAAAAAGATTGAACTCAGTAATATTCCCTTGGTCTCTTTTGAGTTAGATGCTATGCTGCTAATGATGTCTTTAAAGAAGGATGTTCAATATGTCCTTGTCCCCACAACTGATGGTTCTTTGATCTCCTCAACTTTCATTTTGCCTTTCTCGACAGCGTGGAAGCATCTTTAGTAATGCATATGAAGGGATGCTAGTTCAAAAGGTAAGACAGAATCTATAGAGGAATGCAATATATGCTTAGTTTTGGGAATTGAGGTAGGAAAAAAAAAGACATGTTCATTATATTCATGGATGCCCGCAAGAATTATTGAACCTTGTAATCTTTTGGGTTCTTTCAAAAAAAATCTTCCAAAAAATTCTTTCTTTTTTTTCTATAAGAAAAATACCATTTCTTCCAAAAAATTCTTTCTTTTTTTTCTATAAGAAAAATACCATTTCTTATAGCCTATAGGGACGTTTGAACTTGATGATTTATTCAATCCATTTTGAGGGGAGGCTATTGAATAAATATGTATTCATTGTTTATATATATTCATTATTTAGTTAGACGTGTAGATTTGATTAAGTGATGTAAGATATTTGGATGATATTATGTTGTATAAATGCCCCAATTGAGGAGATTAGATTGATTCAACTTTTCTCCATATATCAAATTCAATTAGCACCTCGACTATTGTCACAGACATACCGTCTGACTCTACAATACTTAGATGTCAAAGAAATCTAAAGGAAATTAATTCCTAGGCGAACGGTCATCATAGAATGAACCCATCAAATTTTAGTTATTTAAGGTCTTTCATAACTGCTAGGTCACTCCATGATGGTTAGTTTTACACTACTCTAAAAGAATAGCATAACTATAATTGTTTTAGAACTACAATAACATGATCAGATGTCATTACCTAGAGTCCCGACGAGGACAAAGTGCATCAATTTCATCTATAAAGATAACTGATGGCTTTCCTGATATCGAAAGAGATGAAGCCTTGGAGAAAGCCTCGCGCAAAGCTTTTTCACTTTCTCCAGCATGTGCTCTGTGTATTGTATGGGGACTGCATAATGAATTGAAAATAAAACCACGAAAACCAAAATAAGTTCCTAGGAAAAATACTGCAAACAATTAAAACCAGAATTTAACAAATTTAAACAATAAAAGCTTTCTTATCAAAAAAATTAATCATCAAATTCATGATATTGATGCTTCAGTCTTAAAAATTAAGAAAGAAAAATGCAGCAGAACCTGATAGGGGTTAAATGTGCACCGCATTCCTGAACAACTGCACGTACTAAGCTTGTCTGGCAATGAAAAAAGTTCATTCCTCAAGGTTAAATCTTATGCATCTAAAATGAACACTTAGAATGACATGGATAGGAAATTTATATAATAATAACAATTTTATTATTAAAAAGACTATCTGGAACAGAATCCAAACTAATATTTGTCCTACAGGCAGTCATCATTATTTTATAGGAAATGTAAATTTTTCATTGATGTATAAAAAAGTAAAAAAACCCTATCAAACCTAGTTAGAAAAGCCCATCTAGATGCCTCTTAAAATCATATGTTAGATGTTCAACTTTCTGAGAGCTACAAATTCGTATGCTATCCATATTATCTCCTCGTAGGAAAGGCTCAAAACCCGGTCCTCTCTTCCGTAACACTTTCCTTTTATCATTGAAGATGTTTACCTTTCCTATCCAAATAAATTGTTGCAGGAACTTTTAACAGACTGAAACAAGATGATATATAATTGAAAACCTATCCTCCTAGCATTTTAAGTTGGTTTTTTTTACAAGATAACAACGAATCAACTATTGATAAAATGAAAAAAGATAAAATCTGAAAGTACAAGCTCTAAAGAGTAGAAAAAAGCACATAAAAATGAAAAATACCTAGCATAGAAATAAGAGAAAAGATAATAATCAATGATCGAGTTGAACATATCCGACATAAAACTACAGCATCAAACAGAGCTTCAAAAATCATATCACTGAGGAATGTGGCCGGAAAAATCGCTGGCTTTTATGATAAAGATTATCAGTTCATTGAACTTTCACCCTCAAAGGATTTAGGGGTTTAGGGTTTAGGGTTACTCCAACCATTTTAAATTCTCATCAGTAATCAGAACAGGGAACAGCAAAATGTTAGAGCAAGTGAAGATTATTAAGGGGTGGATGAATTCAACATGGGGTAGTAAAAATTCATCCAAGAAAAAAATACCCAACTTGCTTAACAAAACAACATGCACCAAGTTAAGAAGGAAATTATACCTTGCCAGTGCCAGGGGGGCCGTATAAAAGCAAGCCTCGAGGCCACTGTTAAGCATCATAATAAATTCCACGATTAAACTAACCAGAAATCTAGAGTCTATACATAGAAACATTGAAAGAGAAAGTTAAAGTTAAAGAGATTGTATTACTCTTAGACCGATCTTTTTAGCTTCTTGTGAGAATAGTAATGGGAAAACGATCAGCTCTCTCAGTGCTTTAAGTGTCTCAGAATTTCCAGCAATCGATTCCTCAGCTCTCCGCTCGTTCTCTCCACCATTATCACCATTACTGCTGCTCCAAAAGCTTTGGCCCTCCATGTGGAGGGCTAAGAATTATCCTCTAAATCAGTACTCGAATTCAAGAAGAGAAATTCTTCTCAGAACCAAAACGAAGTTGGATGATTAATGAGAATTGGATTTTGGATTCGAAGCAGTTGAGGTTTCGAAGTTGATTTCTCCACACAATTTTGTATACGAAACCCTAAAAAACTCGCATAAATCTATTGGTAAGAGAATTAAAAATAAAATTAGGGTTTGAGAGGAGTGTGTAGGA
>JBBMEG010000003.1:3294855-3308246 GCA_037832605.1 Cyclanthera cordifolia
AAAATGTGAAATCTAAAGTAAGATCTCAATGGCATCAATTTAGAGCGGATGGTATGATATAATAGTATAAATGAAGAATAATTCACTCGCCAATTAATAGTTATCATAACCCTACACTAACCAATTAATCTCACGTAGAGATGTCCACGGGGCGGAGAGGGGTCGGCGAATGGTTTTTTCGTTTCCGTCCTCGCTTTCAAAATCAGTCCCCGTCCTTGCAAAAGTCACCATTTATTTTCGTGGGGACCAGGCCGGGAATTCCTCGGATCCTGCAGAAAATTTTTAAATTTTTTTAATATTTTTAAGTAATAAATTCAAATGATCAGTTTTTTTTTTAAGAATATCTATCTTGTTTCAATTATATTGTACATTTTAAAGAAAAAACAGAGAATGTATTCTCTGTCCCAACCCCGTTTAGGCAATTGGAAAATTTTGTCCCGAACGGCTCTGTTACACGTTTAACCGGGGATTCCCCGCCCCATTAGGGGCAGGTCACATTTTATCTATCTTAAAATAAAATTAAAAGACAAATAAAAAAAAATCACATCAACATTAACATACTTTCCATGAAATAATGTATAATTTAGTGATACATACATCACGAGTTCAAAATCTTTCTTAAAATATTATCGATTTTTTTAATCTAGAAAGCAAATTTAAATAAAAAAATTTAAAATTAAATATTTAGACCAATATCAATTCAAATTAACTAAAATAAGATTGCATTCAACCCCTTATACTTTGATAAAAGTTAAAATTTAACCCCTATAATTTTAAAATAAAAAAGTTAATTCTTACGACCTTATGATTTCAAAAACTAAAATTTATATTTATAGTTAGATAAAAATGAAAAAATTATAATAATTACAATTATTATTTGATTCAATCATTCATTTTAACTCCTATCACATGAATAATTAATTTTTAGGTATTTAATTTGCCCACCATAATTCTTGATAAGAACTATTTTAAAATAAAATTTATTTTTTATCAAAATATTATGTTTTAAAAAAAAAAAAAAAACTGTCCTATCAAAATACTATTTATAGTTTATCCAACAATATTTGAACATGCAATTGATACTTTTTTAAAGCACCATTTCAAAAAATATATATCTTCCACGATTTTCCTGTCTCATAAAAGAAGCTATAAGGATCCTCACGATTAGACCTACACAAATAGCCATAATCTTAAGGAATCTCAAAAAGTTTTTTTTTTTTTTTTTTTTTTTTACTATAAATTGGGGAGGGGATAACAAGCCCTACATATATGACACCTACTACTCTCAAATAAATTGAGAGCTAATACCGATTTCACCGATCGAATTCGTGACGCTAGTGTTGAACTGGAATAACACCAAATAATGAAATCATTGCGTCACATATCCATTCGGCTCATACGAAAGTAGCTGATTTCTGATGATATCATTTTTTTTTAATTATTGCAATATGTTTGGATCGAGATTTTAAAAAGATTTATTTTGAATATTTTGAATAAAGATATATTTTGAGTATTTATAAGTAATGATTGCATTCAAAATCTTGTTTATATGCATTTTTTAAGAATATTTAAAAATTAATATTTAGAATAAGGATTTATTTTGAGTATTTAGAATTAGTATTTATAATAAAAATTTATTTTGAGTATTTATAAGTAATGATTGGAGTCAAAATCTCGTTTGAAAGTAGTTTTTTAGAGTATTTAAAATTAGTATGTAAAATTAGAATTTACCGTATTTAAAAGTAATGATTATAAGCAATTTCCCGTTTGGATATAGTTGTTGTAGCATTATTTAGTAAATACTAGTTCAAACAGTGATAACAAATTACACCATTCGGAGGGAAGGGATTAACCTATATCTTTGCACTACAAATATACAATTGAACCTATTTAGGGTTTCTTTTTTTTTTTTTTTTTTTTTTTTTTTACTGTGTTTAGAGTAACTCTTCCAAATGAACCTGCCTAAGTTTTTTTTTCTCAACCAAATTACATCTAAAAATATTATTACAATATTCAAAATATCTAATAATTTTTAATAATTCAAAATAACTTATCATTTCAAAAGTATCTATTTCAATGATTTTTCTGCACAATTTTACGTCCAAACGAGTTAAACGTTTATTAATATCGTTGAACTACTGCTATTTTAGATATTGATGAAATATTTGTTTTATTAATTTGTACAATAAATAAGATATACAAATAAACTAAAAAATAAACCATTATCAAAAGGTAAATAATAAAAACATGTGGTTTCCATCATAGAAACCAAAAATAACCATAATACATTAGAGTGTTGTTTCGTTTTGTTAACAAGTTGTTATAAATGACTCTTACAAAATTTATTTAAACAACAAACATTCAAAAAAATTATTGTAATCAGTCAAAATAAATAACTAATTTTTAATCAGTCAAAATAATCAATTATTTATATTCACTCAAAATAACATTAATTTCTAACACGATATTTTCTTATCATATATATAATCATTCATTTATAAGCTCATTAAAATAACCACTCATTTTCTAATTAGTATAAAAGATACTATGCAATTCTTCTACAAAATTATCATATAAACAAATTATTAACTGCAACTATTTACAAATAACCACACCAAAACAAATTATTGTTACAATTTAAATTTTTAATTATTCAAAATAATTCTCTACAATTTTTCATCTAAACACTTCCATATGTGCGAAATCGAGCATAACTTAACTGACTCTAATAATATTATAATATTCATATTTTGTTTGAGTTTATTAATCACTTTCGTACTTAAAAAAAAAACCCGATTACCTCAAAACAATAAACTCAACACGTCACTAGTAGAAATAATTAGATATCAAGGGATGTTTGTTTTGTGTGTTTACAAAGATTTTATATACAAGCTTTTATAATCACTCTTTAAAAATCTTATACAAACGAGTTATTATTACAATTTATTATTTATAATAACTCAAAATAACTTTTTATTTCTAAATCTTTAACAAAATATTTTTGTGATATAAATAGAGGAATATTTTGTAATTTAGAAAAGAAAAGGATAATTTATTTATTTATTTATTTTTATCTAATTGTTTTCCGACAGAACGACATGCTTAGTGTCAGCAAGTTGGCAAGGAACAGCCGAGCCGTCGCATTCAACAAGTTGATGATTTACACGCTCTAAAGTATTTCCCAACCTCACCCATTTCGACACGTGTCCATTCACCCCCCAATCACTCGCGGGCCCCACTCCCTCCAACTTGCTCTTTTTTAAATAATATAATAAATAAAATAATAAATCCCCTGCAACTTGCCCTCACGTGGGCCCCGCGTTTCCCGAGCTCTCTTTCCTCGCTCGATTCCTCGTTGACTTTTGGCGCTATTTCTTTGACCGCGGTTCGTAGTTGAAAACGTTATCCACGCTGTTTACAGGAGAGGACTGCCGAGGAGAAACCAAACACCGTTTTGACGCCCAAATCCATAACCCCACGTGTCGATTGCCAAAGCCGTTGAGATTTGACCAATACGTGGCAATTTTTTATTAATCGCCTTAATTTCGACACGTGTCTAAAATGAAAAATTGTTGATAGGCACGCCAAAAGGACAAAAAAAAGCGAAGCTTTTTTGAAAAGCAAAGAAATTGTTTTCTTTTTTTTTTTTGTGTCAGGTCGGTCCACGTGTCGATTGACGCAAGTATGGATGCCACGTGTCTCTCCTAAGGGTATTTTCGGGAGACAACAAAATTTATTAAAAAAAAAAAAAAAATCCATGGGAGAGGAGAGAAAAAAAAAGCTCCTTTTTTTCCTCTCTTCCCTCCTCTGTTTTCTTGATTTCTCCTTTCTCTTTCTTTATAATTTCTCTCTTTTTTCTCTGTTTCACTTTGGTGGAGATCTTTTACCAGTCTGTTCATTTTGATTTTTTTTTTTTTTTTTTAATTTCTTGAGGAATATAATTCTTTGAAGAATGGGAAAATTTTATTTTTTCCCTCATTTTTTATGTAGGAATGTGATCTGATATTATATTTTGAGACTTGTTTATGGGTTTTTGCCAAACGAGATCTTGATGTTGCATAAACATTTTGACTTGCTCTGTTTTTGAATTGAAAGATGGGCGAATCAGGAAACAGAGGAATGGAGAAGGTTTCTCTGCAAACTGATAAGCACCCAACAGATCTGTTGCAGAGATTTTTGTGTAGCAATTCACATCAGCCTCAAGTTGGGGTTTTTAAAGAAGAAGATGAAGAGGAGATTGAGCTTAATCTTGGGCTTTCACTTGGGGGTCGATTCGGGGTCGACAAGAACTCCAAGAAGCTTCTTCGGTCCTCGTCGATCGCCGGGACGATACCGCTGTCGAGGGACGACGAGGGGCCCGGTGCAGCGGGAGTGGCATACCCGGCGATAACACGAACGTCGTCTCTTCCGCTTGAGACGGAGGAGGAGTGGAGGAAGAGGAAGGAGTTGCAGACATTGAGGCGAATGGAGGCGAAGAGGAGGCGGTTCGAGAAGCAGAGGAGTAAGGAAGGGATTGGAATGGGGACAGGTGGGTGTTTTGAAGAAGAGAGGCGTGAAGTTGAAGGCCTTAATGGATTGAATTCGAGAGAGAAAAGGCCTGGTTCGGCTATTTCGTCAGTGGCGCCGTTCGGGTTGCCAATGTGGGCTGCAGCAGCTCGACAGGTTCTTATTGGTGGAATAGGAGACGGTGTCGCCAAAGGAAAAGGCGGCAGCAGTGGCGGTGGCTTTCGGGTTTTTGGACAGCCTGCTTCTCAGTGCTCCGCGGAATCGCAGGGCGGAAGCTCGTCGGGGACGTCAGAATTGGACAGCAAACACATTCAAGGTAGCTCATTCTTCACCTGCTCTAACGTTATGTTTCTTTCTGGCATTGATGGTTGTTGGGTTTTGCCGGTAGTTAATTGTATGTTCCTCACATTGTCCCAGTTAGCCACACGGATTCGCCACATGGGTTTGATATTGTCCACTTTGGATAAGCGTTGGTGACTTTGTTTTTTATTATCACTCAAAAGAAGACAATTGTTTACAATACCAATATCTTTCCCCTCGACAAATGTACAACGAGACTCTCCCTAAGGAGCACACGATTTAACCGAATTACATTTGAGCACGGAGTAATTCCACATTTTTTTCAAGCTCAACCACATGTTTAACTTATAACTAGACTTAGTACTTTTCCATTCGATATTTGGGGAGTTTTTAGTCAATAAAGACTACGAAGGGAATGATTATATCACTTGTTAGAGACAATTACCTTACACATGATCCTCCGCATCGTTATGTTATCATCTACTTTGGGAATAAGTTCTCCTGGTTTTATTTTTTTGTTATCACCCAGAAAGCCTTGTATTAATGGAGGTGGTTGTCATTATTCAACCCGTGATTTTTTTGTCTCTTTCTCACGTGGGACAATTGGTTACGATACGAACGGTTCCCTTGTCTCTTTCTCACGTGGGACAATTGGTTACGATACAGACGGTTGCCTTGCTATTTATTTGATATAGTAGGAAGACTAACATAGTTTTATCTGAAAATATTGCCATAGTTCATGATAGGACATCATTTTATTGGCTTCCCAATCCTAAACTAAAACTACTTTTAGATCATAGGCATAGGCAGAACAAAGCACATTTTGTGATATAAACTGGCAAATACATGGCTTGTTGAAGCCATTTTTTCTTCTTGGATCACACCGATTATGAAAATGCAAGTTGAAACGTCTTGCTTCATCGCGGTTTGAGGCTTTGAGCTGGTTATGTAAAGAGCATTTTGTTCCTCCCATTATATTTTTATGCAGTTAAGCTCTAATTGTTTGCTAAAGAACGGTTAGATTTCTGATCGTCGAGGTGCAGGGAAGCTAGTCAGAAACTCGCATATGTTAGAACAATTAAAAATAAATAAATTCTTGTACACCTCTTCTCAGCAAATAAGTTATGTTATATACATAAAAGAATCAGTCAACCTTTAGCTAGAGCTTCATGTTTCGTTCTTTTACTCGGGCTCGATAGCCAGTTTTTGATGGAGATGGTTCAGTTGTAAACTCTTCTGACTGTAGTGGCTAGGCAACCGGGTAATTTCATCTGGTCCCCGAAATTGAACCGTTCGTGTTTATTTAAACGAAAGATCTGTGAGAAGAAAATGCAATTGAACAATGTTTTCAGCATCTACTGGCTTCCCTTGTAGCCATTGGAATAAGTTGGACTGCTTCAAGTTTCTTCCATTATGCAACAGAGTTGTTGCACGGTTGACTCTACGACCATTCGTACATAGAGCGGGCCTCGTCTTAGATTTGTAGTTGTTTAAAAAAAAACGGAAAGCAAGGTCATCGGTTCCGTTACGGATCGATATTTTTTAAGTCCGTTGATAGGATATTAATGAATAATTAATTATATTCCTTAGTGTTTGGATGGAGAAAGGATTGAGGTAGTTCGTAAGTGGTTTTGAATAACTGATTTGTTTGAATGTGTGATTGCACGAAAATCATGGTTAAATAAAGTTGTTTAAAGGAGTTATAAAAGACTTGTGTTTGGATAAGGGTGTTCGAATGAGTGGTTGCATAAAATTCGGAGGGGTTAATGTTGTTCGGAGGAGGATTTTTAGGAAAACTATTTTTTGGATAAGGATCTTCGGAATTCGAAAGAGGAATGTGAATGACGAGTTAAAATGCGGAGTTGGAAGAAGTTTTTTCTTCCTTGAACGAACATAACGTAAATTTTACCCGCATTTCTTCCCCTCATTTCCCCTTGTATCTTTCAGTATGGCCATATGATTTAGTGGAAAATTTTATAAAATCTCCAAACTAAGGCCCAAAATTTCTCTTGCAGTACTTGGTTCACCTTATGAAGTTTACTTATGTTTTAGGTTGTTTAACTCTTTAGGAACACCGAATGAGTTGGTGGGCGCATTGGTTTATTATTTGGAGGTAATCTTCAGTTCAACACCACGTCACGGGTTCAATCCTAAAAAACAGTATTTGGTTCTCATTGATTTGTGTGCTATGGTTCACTCAAGACTCTTGGACATAGCAAAGTTCTTATATGCCACATACACAAACATAGTCCAATTTACATATTTCCTTAGTTGTTTAACTTCATATTGTAGGATCAAACGGTGAAGCAAGAAGCAGTTCACAAGAACGAAGCAACCCAGAGGTAGCGCGACCGAAGTCACGCGAGAGTCCATCCGGCAGTTCAAAAGCCGAGGCGAAAACCCCATCAACGAAGAAACCCGATACGGGCGAGAACAAGGGAGGAGAAACGGGAAGGACGTCGACGGAAGACATGCCGTGCGTGTTCACGATAGGGGAGGGACCCGAAGGGAGAAGGGTGGAAGGAATTCTATACAAGTATGGAAAAGGGGAAGAAGTGATGATAATGTGTGTTTGCCATGGGATATTTCTGTCACCAGCTGAGTTTGTGAAGCATGCTGGTGGTAAAAATGTGGCTCATCCACTTAGACATATTGTTGTGAATCCCAACCCTGGTCCTTTTTTGTGACTTTTGTTCTTAAACCAAACCCCCCCCCATCAAAAATAGGAAAACATAGAGAGTTTAGTGTTTAAGAAAAAAAGAGACAAAATCTTTGTTGTTTCATTTTTCTTGCCTTGTAGAGTGAGTCATGTCTTGTAACATCATCTTCTTCTTTTTTTTTTTTCTTTTTTTTTATTATTTTTTTTATGGCTCTTAGTTTGGAGATTGTCTCATACGTGAAAATATGAAAGCAAATCTTAGACTTTTTTTCGACTTCTCCCCAACGTCTCATTAAATTTTAAATCAAATTTTATATTAAATTTTATTTAAAATAAACATTTAATTTCTAAACACAAATTTCAAAAAAAAAACGTTTTTTCACTCCTCTAAATTTTTAATCTCCAAATAAAAATTTTATGTTTCCAAATCGCTTCATTTTTTTTTTCTTTTCCTCTACTTTCTCTTCTCTGCCCTGGTTAACTTCAAAATTCAACAATTGGAATGCTTGGTCTTTGTATTAGACATCATGTGTTAATGATCAATCTCCTTCTATGTTTGTTTTTGATAAAAAAAGAGTGGTAAATCACTATTTTTTATAAATCAAGCATCGAACTGGTATTCTATCTTTGTTTTTAAAGAGTGGTAAATCACTACTTTTCAAAAATCAAGTATCGAACAGACTGATACCAGTTGCTTAAAAAAATCACGATGGTACTTTGAACAACAAATTGAGTCTATGAACACTAACTTTGAATTTGTTCCAAAAAAAAAAAAAAACAAAAAAAAATCATTAACTTTAACTAATTTATTTTGGTTAAAATACTTGAATTTGTGTTATTTTAGAAAAAAAAACAACAAAAAATCATTAACGTTAACTAATTTATTTTGCTTAAAATACTTTGAAGTCGTGTTATTTATCGGTTAATACAAATGAGTTTTTAAAAGTGTTTCAAACAAATATATAAAAAAAAGTTATTGTAATCGGTCAAAATAATAACTCATTATTAATCACTAATTTCTAACCATTCAAAATAATCACTCATTTTTAAACTAAACGAACTATTATTATAACTCAAATTTATAATCAGTCAAAAATAATCATTTTACAATTCCATTTTTCAAAAATTAAATAGGCCAGATAACAAGGTTTAATATAGAATCCTCAACAAGCTTGATTAACTCAAAGTTACAAATTATATAGAAAATGAGTGTCCAGTAGAAAAGTTGAAAACTGATACACGAGGCTAAGACTTTACAGTCTAACTCATTTGAAATTATTTTGTCAGCTGGAAGATGAATCCAATCACTGCTGCACCACCATTCATCTTTCAGCTATTCATTCATTCTGCATCATGATATCGTCCAATTATCGAGAACCCGTTATGGCTCAATTGAGATGCATGATATCAACCAAAAATTTGAACCATGTCCCAACGACAGATCATCTTCCAGTGAATTCGAGTTCTTCGACTTTCAGAAGTTGCAAGTTTCTCGGTAGACATTCATCAAATTACTTTCATCTACAATGGATTCACTCTGCAAAATACATTTTCCCTATGATATACTCAGCTTCAATATTAGGGGATCGAAATCCCGACAGAGCAGCCCATGAAGAACTTTCACGACGATTATCACAACTTTAATTTTCGGAATTCCAGTGGAAACCAAGCTTGAGACTGGAAGCTTCAGATTAAGAAGTGATCCAATTGCCAATTCATGCATCCAAACACGCCATATGTTAGAAATGGAAGACTTTTCAGAACAGAGAGTTTCAAATCTCAAGCATTTAGACCAGCCCAGTTCTTGAAAGCAATTAATGATTCCATTTTCCTGTGGTTCCTCCTCCTCAGTTTTGCCACTTTGAGTTTCTTATGAGCCTCCATGAATGCTTGCTTATATTTCCACTTATCCACAAAGATCTTAGTATCCTTAGTTTTTTCGACAACTTGCATCACGGCATCCAAGAAACCTCCCTTGACCAAAGCATACAAGAATGCATCAACCAAGTTGCTGTCGAGTTTGATGCCACTCTCCCCATTTGCCGTAACCTTCCACTTAAGTTCGTTCCACAGCATCAGTACACAAAAATATCTCTCTGCTGAGACATAGCCATTAATTAAGGACAAGAAGGTCTGCTCGTTCGGTACAAACTGCAGAAATTTCATTCTTCGAAATGTTCTCCTCGCATCCTCGAGCCTTCCAGCTTTGCAAAAGGCATGTATGATAGAATTCCAATCATGAGTTCCAACTTCAACAAGGGGATCCTCGACAACTTCGTCTAAGAAAGCAGCCATCAACTCGGGCCTATGGTTCTCCATTAAGCCAGTCATAATAGTTAGATAACTAGCCTTCGTGTCGGACTTTCTTGTTTCTCTCATACTCCTGAACAAAGAAAAAGCAGACTGAAAATCTTGACTCGACATTGATGCTTCTATGAGAGCATCATAACTCTCTACATCCAATTGCAGCCCAGAACTGCTAATATCCAAGATTAATTGGCTTGCTTCAGCTGTTCGACGCTCTTTACGGTAAGCTTTCAGGATTGGCAGATAGACTCCAAGGCCTAGAGAAACTCCCAGGGAATTAATTTCATTCAGAATGTTGTGTGCCTTATCTAACCATCCAATATTAACACAGGCATTAATGATACCGAATCCGATACATCCATCACCTTCCGATGATGGTTCTAAATTCTTAGCATCAACAATCAATGCAGTCAATTCCTTCAGATTTCCACTTTGAACAAAGCCCCGAACTACTTCTAGATAATTTTTTTCATCAAACTTTACACATTCTCCACCTTCGTCTTTCAAACTGCGCAACATAGTGTTCGAAACTGCAGAAAAGTTGCCCGAATTAACATATCCACTTACCAAATTACTAAAGAAAAGACTTTTACAAGTAAATCCAAATTTTTCCATCAAACCTTCTAACTCCACGATTTTTTGTTCAAACCCCTTCAATGCATACAAATAAGCAAGAGCACCAAAGCTCACTTCATCAGGCCGAAGATTCAAAAGCGACATCATTTCAACAACTTCCTCGGCGTCGGTTACAGATTCAAGCTCATGGCAACACCCCTCAAGTGCAGCATTACACGCATTAAGATCCGGTTTCAAAAAATCCAACCTCTCATCCAGAACAATCCTACAATTCTCTTCAAACACTCTCAAAAACGGAATCAAACTACCACTTCGCCTACAAATATCAACAAGATCACTACCCCAAACACTAAAAGGCACGAAACATCGATTCTTAAACATACATTTGATCAAAGAAAGAGCAGGAGCAGCAGAGTTGGCAGATTTCATAGAAGCCAACAGCGTTTTAACAGAAGCAAAATCCAATAACTCAGGCTTCTTCTCAATAACAAACACCACAGACGCAAATGCTCTTTTGAGATTATGAACATCCCCGATTGAGGACAAATGTGCAATAAGTGAATTAGTGAGGGACTTACACGGGAAAACAGAGCTTCTTGTGAGGAGTTTGAAGGATTTCCATGCTTCGTCGGTGTCGCTGGTAAGAAGGGACTTGTGGAGGGTTGTTTCCACGGCGGCGACGCGCTCTGGAGTTAAAATTTGAGGAGTTTGATTCTGTGGAAGGTCGGCGGATCGTTGAGATGGCGAAAATGGGGCTCTGTTTAGGGCAAAAAGGGAGGGTTGGAGAAAGGAGTACAGAGATGGGATTTCTGGTGAAGATGAAAACGATCTGTGAAGAATCGAACGCAGCGATGTTTTCCACATTCTTCAATCGATGTTCGAGCTTTCCTTCCTGATCGACTGCTCTAATTTCGCTATCCTTCTCTCAGGGTTTCTTCATCGTTCATGGAGTGTTTGGGGGAGGGGAGGCGGAATTATGATTAAATTAGTTAAGTTAAACCGAGTGTTGTGGTGCATAGATTAAGTTAAATTAGGAGGAATTAAATTTAATTTGAAGTAATTAAGTTAAAATAAATTTACCATTTATCATTTTATATACATTTTGTTTACTAACATTAATTTTTTTGACATAAAGGCATAAATTTTCATAGTAAAATTACAGATATTCATAAATATTTTGATACTACTAATATAAAATGTTCATAATTTTGTTAAAATGTTTGTTTAAATTGGTGAAGCTTATTCAAAAATACAAATTTTATATTGAAAATTATAGAATTTTGAAGTTAGAATGATTTTTTTATTATTATTATGAATTATATTTAAAACTTGAAAGTCACAACAAATTTTCATAAGATTAAATATACAAATTTATTAAGATGTGGTATAATAAAATTGTGAATTTGACTTTTTACCTATCATTTTCTTCTACAATTCCTTCAATTTGGTAATTTTTATTGTTGATGATTTTTCTTCTCCACATCAACAGAGATTTGAGTTCTATTTGGTTTCAGTATCCAAACAGATTAAAACATGACGTTCTAGATTCGGGATTTTGTTTTTGTAAAATTAACAATCAAGTAAACACCTACTCTGTGATTATCCTTAAACTAGTGCAAAGGTTTCCAATGTCCCCATGAAGGCATAAGGGTCCCTATAATCACCGCAAGCATAATCAACATCCCGAAAAGTAATACATACGTTTTCTCCTCGATGATCGACGATATTCTCCAAAAACAACTCCCAAAACCGACCTGTGGAAATGCCTGAAAAGTTTATTCAAGATTGAAACAAGAAAAAGTGGCATAGAGATAAATTTCTAAGGTCGCATTTAGCGAGAGCGGGAAGGAATAAGAACAAATGTGAGAATAAGTATGTGTTTGCGACATGAACAAATAAACATAAAAAACATGATATCATGTGATCAAGTTAAAAAAAAAAAAAAAATCTTAATATAACATTTATAATTAAATATCTTTTTTTTTCCTTATTCATAAAATAACATTTTCAAAATTTATTTCTAGTTTATTTAATATATGAAATTTAAATTTATTTTTGAACCTTATTTCATTTCACTATTAATTTAAATTTAATATAAAAATTGCAACTTTTATTTAATTTACAATTTAAATTAATAGTAACATCCAAACAGTTTAATATCTGATTTTTTTTAATTATAAAATTAATTTTTATTAATAAAATTAATTATTTATTATTCGTATATGTACTAAATAATAATGAACAATAAATTTATTTATCAACAAAATGGATTGTTAATTATTGATTCAAGTAACTTAGTAGTAATATGGCACCAATGTCATTAATATTGAAGTTGCAAACTATGAAAATACAATTTTTTGTACACATTAGGAAAACAAACTTTATTTCATTCCTTAATAATTTAAATTAAATTCACAATTTAATAAAATTTTAATGGTAAAATAATTAAATTTTATAATTGATCAAACAAAAAATAGTTAAAATGATAAAATTTATTTTTATAAATATACAAAATGGATAACTAATTATAAATATTATTTAAATAACATGATATATTAAAAAAATATGATAAATTTCTTAAAACAAAATAAATACCATAAATAATGCACTTTAAAAGAAATGGTACACACATAAACAACATAGTTGGTCAAAATTATCGACTAAATTTTTTAATTCATAAAAGATCTTACGTTCAAATCATAACTTGGATTAGGGGTGTTTATCGATCTGTCGTGTCGGTTTTTGGTGAAAATTGACACCGAACCAACCTTATCGGTTAACTTAAAAACGAAATCGAACCGACCAATCGGTTAAGTCGGTTAATTCATTTTCTATCCCTTTTCATTTTTTTAATTAAAAACATATTCATCATACAATTTTATATTGAAATTTTGAGAATTAGGTAAAAAAAATGAATATATCAAATATATTTTAAAAACATATTTAAAATTAAGTTGATTTTACCATAATTTAGTAATGAATCTAATTAATTATATGAAAATATTAATATTTTATAAAGGAAAATTTTATTAATCAACAGACC
>JBBMEG010000003.1:3308346-3334563 GCA_037832605.1 Cyclanthera cordifolia
TAATTTAGATAAACATTAATAATCATAGATCAATCGAATGGATCAGTGGCGCAGTGGTTTCATTGTTTGGTGTTATTCTAGTTCAACACCACCGTCACGTGTTCGATCCGTGAAATCAGTATTAGCCAGTGGGTGGAACTTTTAAACCTGGATACCTAAACACGTTGCAGCAATGAAATACTCTTCTTCCTCCCCCGACACAGTTTTAATTTCACTTCCGTTTTATTTTCCCTTCCTATTTCATCCCATCCCTTCTATCCAAACACGTCCTTATTTTTAAGTATAAAATTTGATAAAATTGATGGAAAGTATATTTGCAGAACTTAGATTTGTGATCAAATTTTTATTTGATTTCTATGTTTCAAAATAAAAAAGAAAATGTATTCTTACATTTTAATAATTTTTAATTTTAATTAATGGAAAAATAAAATTGTGGATAAAATAATTACTAGAATTATTTTAACTATGAATATATTGATTAAATGATTTTTTTAAATTTTGAAGTAAATTTAATTTAAAAATAAAGTAGGTAAAAAAAATAAAATAAAATACAGCTAATAGTGAATATTATTAAAATATCTTACATAAAAATATTCAATTTAAAAAAATTTAGAAAAAATAAAACTATACTAATAAAAAATAAACATAATTGTAATGTCAGTTTTCTAAAATTATTGATTAAATATAAAATTAAATCTGATAACGAAAAAGGTTCGTGGTGATGATTTTGGATTAGTCGCTATACTTTGGACACGTGTCTAGTAAGAAAAATTGGATGATGGGCCCACCAAAACGACAAAAGCGGAGTTTTTATAAAAGGTTAGGAAACTGTTTTGTCAGGTCAGCCACGTGTCAAATTAGCACCACTCAGGATGCCACGTGTCTCTTGCAGGCATTCCTCCCCCTCGAGTGTATTTTCGTTACAAAAGCTAAATTTATTAATATAAATATTGTTTTTTTTTTTTTATATCATTACTATTAAATAATATTTTCAATTTTAATTGTAAAATGATAAAATAGTTTTTCATAATAGAATAATAAAACTATTAATTATGGAATGGTTACGTATGAATTTAATAAAACAATCACAATTTAGTAACGTCAATTTTAAAGAACTATCCTCAAAATGTTTTAAAAAGTTGACTATGTTAGCTAGATCGACTTCTTTAAAATCTCTATATTTCAATTACGTTAAGACTATAATTACGATTATACTTGTTATAGATGAAGATGTACTTTTGTGTTGGTTAACTGCCTTTAAGAGATGTGGTTCGGGGCATGTGACGTTGACTAACTAGATTATTTTGTTTATGCTTGTTAATGAATTAGGGTTTAAAAAAAAAGATTATTTAGAAAGAGTCCATCTTATATAGTGTTAATCCAATAAGGGTTTGACCCTCACTTGTACTAAAAAAAAAAAAAAAATATATATATATATATATATATATATATATTATAAAATTAAATTAAATATACATGCGGTAGGAGAGGAAAAAAGGAGGAGTTTTTTTTTTCTCTCCGTTTTCCTTGATTTCTCTTTTTCTCCTCAATTATTTTTCGCTTTCTTTCTCTATATTTTCCTTCTTCTTTCTTTCTTTGTTCAACTTTGTTGCAGATCTTTTACAACCCACGTTCATTTTGATTTCCCCTCAGAGTTTTCTTCTGGGGAATAATTGTTAGAAGAATGGAAATCGTTTTCTACTTTCCCTTATTTTTCTGAAGTGGGAATGTGATCTGAGATTATGTTTTGATAATATTCTATCTTGACTATTATAATTGACCCCATTTGTTTTTTATTCATCAACTTGCTTTCTTCTTCATGGGTTTTGCTAATCAAGATCGTTATGGTGCATAAACATTTTGATTTCCTCTCTTTTGAATCGAAAGATGGGCGAAACAAACAAAGCAGGAAGTAGAGGAATGGAGAAGAGTCCTCTGCAAACAGATCTGTTGCAGAGATTTTTGTGTAGCGATTCACATCAGGAAGAAGAAGAAGATTCAAAGGAAATTGAGCTCAATCTAGGGCTTTCACTTGGGGGTCGATTTGGGGTTGACAAAAATTTCAAGAAGCTTTTCCGGTCTTCTTCAGTCGCAGGGATGATGCCGCTTTCGAGAGATGACGGAAGCTCCGCTCCGACGGCAGTGTCATACCCGACGCTTATTCGGACTTCTTCTCTTCCGCCGGAGACGGAGGAGGAGTGGAGGAAGAGGAAGGAGTTGCAGACGTTGAGGCGAATGGAGGCGAAGAGGAGGAGGATTGAGAAGCAGAGGAGTAAAGATGGGATTGGAATGGGGACTGAGGAAGAGAGGCGAGAAATTGAAGGTCTTACAGGATTGGGTTTGAGAGAGATGAGGCCTTGTCGAGGTGTTTCAATAGTGACGCCGCCGTTTGGGTTGCCAACGAGAGCTACATTTGCCCGACAGGCTCTTATCGGCGGAATTGTGGATGATTTTGCCAAAGAAAAAGGCTGTACTTCCGGCAGTGGCGGCAGTGGCGGTTTATCAATTATTCAACAGCCTGGTTCTCAGTGCTCGGTGGAATCACAGGGCGGAAGCTCGTCGGGTGTGTCGGAATTGGATAGCAAACACATTCAAGGTAACTTATTTTTCACCTTCTAATGCTATGTCTCATTTTGTTTCATATGGTACAGAGACTAATCTAGTTTTGCTTTGCCAACAAGAATATAGGTGCAGTGACATGATTTATAACTAGTTAGTTAATCATCTTTGAAAGATGACGTAGTTGGTGGCTTGGTCTTTGAGAGTGTGCATTCTTTGAGGTCCCAAGTTCGTTACCCTCTCCGCTTCTCCGATGTATCCCTGTGTCGCAGCTTAGGATGGTCATTGTGCCTCTGAGTTTATAGGAGCAAAGCTTCAAGTTCCATGTTATAAATAAAACTAGTTAATCAAGAGGTTACATGTTTACGGTTTTGGATCCCACACCCTAAATGGTTTGAAATAAAAAGGACGACCCTAGTTTTATCAGAAATTACTTGTTTGATGCCATAATAAGCATTGACTGTACTGGCATCTTGTACTAACGATCTTGAGATTTAGAAGTTCGATTCCTCATGGGCGTATAGTGTATATTATTAGAAAAGAAATTATTTGGTTGATATAATTAAATTTACCACAACCCATCAACTTAAGCTTTTGGATTGATGGGTGGTTTAACATAATACAACATGGTATCAAAGTAGGTCTTGAGATTGAGTTCCTGCCAAGTTGTAAGCTTTTGGGGTTTGAGTAGTTTTAATTATATCAACCAACACTCTTCCTCATTTGTGGGCTTAGAAATTTTAGAAATACTTTACAAGTGGAGTTCAAACTCATGACGTCCTGCTTTGATACCATATTGAATTATGTCAAATCATGGTGCTTAATGTGCTAACTTTAACGTAATCCAACACATACTTCATGATAAGGACTCCATTTTTTAGTTTGCAATTTATAATATGAAAAGTACTTTTAGATCATAGGCATAGGCAAAACGTAGCACACTGTGAAATAGACAAGCAAATATCATTAGCTGGTTGAAGTAACTTTTCCTTCATGGATCACGAGATCTATGATAATGGTAGTCGAAATGTCTAGCTTGATCGTCGTTTGAATCGTTTTTAGAGAGCATTTTGTTCCTCCCATGTTAGTTTTGTTTTGTAAGCTTGGATTTTTCTCCTGCTTTGGCTGTTCGGTATTTCAATGTCTTGGCGCCGGAGTTTGACTGTCGGCAGTGGCGCGAGGTAAAATTAGAAACTTGTCATCTTTAAAAGTATCTCATTTTTTTTTTTGCTTGTTTACTGCTGTTAGGGGTGAAAGGAAATACCGAAAAAGACACGAACTACTAATTTATGCTTTTGGGTTGATTGGTGATTTACATAATTCAACATAGTGGGTACAAAGTTTAATTGTTAGCATTGAAACGTTACAAGTTGAATAAGATTAAGAAACATTACGACAATATTGGCTTATTTTGCATCTAAGGAAGTAAGAGAGAGATCAGATAACCATACTAAGTTTTGTTTTCATGAACAAAGAAACTCTCTTCTACCAATGATATCAGTCCTCAAGGCAATCCAGGATATTGAATTTGACTCAGTAAGCTTTTGGACTCACTGACTCTACGGATGGAACTCCCAAAGGGAGAAGAAAATGTAATTAAACAACTTTTTCAGTATCTACCTGGCTTCCCTTGTAGTTATTTGGAAGAAGTTGTATGTTTCTCTAGGGGGCTACTGAAGTTTCTGCTTAGAAGTTTATTCCAATATACAGCAAAGTTGTGGCATTATTGACGATTCGCATCTACGGCAAGCCTCTTTTACATGTAGTCCTAGATTTGTTTAGTTTCAATAATTGAAAGCAAGGTCACGAGTTTAGTTCCTATCTTTCTTTCATCTGGTCTTAAACGAACTATTAATTGAAAACTATTGCCCAGCCTTTACTTAGTGTTTTTGGTAATTGAAAACTATTGCCCAGCCTTTACTTAGAGTTTCGGTTGTTTAATTGTTTAGGAATAGTGTAAAGATTGTTTGAAGCAGTAAAGTTCTACATGCTAAATGAATAATTCGTAAAGGTGTTTGGATGTGAAATTGTAGAGTGATTATAAATGAGAGGTTATTTTGAGTTTAAAAATTTGAGTTTTAGTAATAAATCGTTTGGATGATGATTTTTGTAGATGGACTGTAGTTAATAGCTTGTTTGGATAATGGTTTTTGTAGATGGATTGTAGTTAATAGTTCGTTTGGATGATCATTTTTGAAAAGTGATGGTAGACAATCGCTCGTTTGGATGTATTTAAAAATGAGTGATTATTTTGAGGAGTTAGAAATGAGTGATTTTTAATGAATGAGTGTGTGAGGCCCCCAACCTGGAAAACGTATATAAGGAAAGAGAAATCAGCCCAAGTCAAGGAAAGCAAGGCCCACATCGATATGCTAGTGGCAGACAAGGAGACAATGTCCCCACCAATCCCTACATATGTACGAAGGGGCAAGAAGTGCAAAGGTAGAGAAAAGTCGTCCAGTGGAGAAGCAGGGGGGAGCGGCAAATGATCTGAGTGGTCCTTAGTTTGGCAAAGAGAGGAAGTATATATCCTAGCTTAGCACTCATCAAGGCAAGCAAAATTCTTAGGAACTTGAGCAGGAGAGCTACCAGCCCTCTCGAATGGCTTGGTGGTTTTGTTTGTAGCTTACTGCTCTATTTTGTAATTCATAGTTCCTAGACTCTGCACTGAATGTTGATTACTAAATAAAGTTTCTCTGGTTATTTCTTCATCGTTGTTCGAGAATATTTTTGTGTGTGTGTGTATGTGTGTTCTTTCTTGCAGGTGAAGTTGGATACCTGAAAAATTGGTATCAGAGCACGTTTCAATCCTTGGAAGGACGAGGAGCATGGCACAGAGACAACTAGAGGAAAGGATGGATGACACGGATTGGAAGATGGAGGAGTTAAGCGAGTGTCTGAAATGTATCAACAAGAGTTTTTAGAAGCTGAGCGTGGAGGTGACAGAGAATCAGAAAACCATTAGTAAGCTGGCAGAGGAGGTGACTAGTGGGCTAGGAGAAGGAACTTTGGCGATATCTTAAGGGTCGACCTAAAAGCTGAAGCAACAATTGGAAGGAATAGACCCAGTCACCCAGGAGGGAGTGAAGAGGAAGGAGAGCCACAGAAAATGCCAAGGGAGACCACCTGAAGTGACAAAGGTAAGTTTATAAAACTAGAAATGCCTGTGTTCGCAGGAGAGGCATTAGACTCATGGATTTTTCGGGCTGAGCGGTACTTCGAGATTCATCAGCTGATGGAGCTCGAAAAAGTGACAGTGTCTGTGATCAGTTTTGAGGAAGATGTTGTGGATTGGTTTTGATGGACGGACAATCGTAAGAAAATAACATGGGAGGAGTTGATACGAAGGTTGTACGTACGATTTTGCCTACCGCTAGAAGGTACTCTGTGCGCGCAGTTTTTGGCAGTTAGGCAAGAAGGAAGGTTGGAGGAGTACATTCATTAGTTAGAGGTATTGTCGACACCCTTACCACACCTGGAGGAGGAAGTGCTTGAAAGTGTTTTCTTGAATGGGCTCACTGAAAAATTATTGGCGACTCGAAAACCCAAGGGGTTGGAAGACATAATGGAACAAGCCCTGCTTCTAGAGGATAGATACAAGGGAGAAGAAGAAGGCCATATGACGGGACTTGCTGGCGGATCAAGGCCCAATCTTAGCAGATACAGCAATCGAAGCTCAAGTGCAAGGAGAGGAGAGGTTTTTCCTGTCAGATCCATAATGATAACAGAGAAGGGAGGACAAATCAAGAAAGAAGGATTTGCGAGGCGGCTACCTGACGTCGAATATCAGCTAAAAAGAGAGAAGGAACTCTATTTTAAATGTGACGAGAAGTATTACGTGGGGCATAAATGCAAAACTAAAGAGAATCGCGAATTACGAGTCATGGTGGTTACAGAGAGGGTGAAATAGAAGTCGAAGGAGGGGAGACAGTGCAGGAAGACGAAGAGGAAGAAGCAAATAACGAGGTGGTCGAGTGTTCTGAACTAGCAATACGTTCCGTAGTAGGATTGACGATGCCGAGACCATGAAATTGAAGGGTAGCGTGAATGGGAAGGAAGTCTTAGTGCTTATTGATTGTGGTGCAACGCACAACTTCGTGTCCTTGTGTTTGTCGAAAGAGTTGGCGTGCCACTGCTCGAAGACCGTACACTATGGGGTAGTCATGGGCACTGGGCTGTGAAGGAAAGGGGATTTGTAGAGGGATAGTGTTGTATTTGCAGAACTTGAGAATAGAGGAGGATTTTCTTCCACTTGAACTTGGCAATGTAGATATCATACTGGGAATGCCATGGTTGAAAAAGGTCGGGTTGATGCAAGCAGATTGGGCCACGCTGACCATGACCTTCATGACAGAGGTTGGGACACTACGAGGGGATCCGTCGCTAACCAAGGCGGAGGTGTCATTAAGGATGATGCACAAAGCATGGTCCAAAACGGATCAAGGGTACCTAATTGGGTGGAGGAAGCAAGATACTATGGAAGCGGGACAGGAGGAACCTTCAACTAACCCACAAGGAGTGATAGAAGTACTGGACATCATTACAGACCTTCTTCGAGAGTATGTGGAGGTGTTCCAGTGGCCCATTGGCTTACCTCAACTCAGGGAGACAAACCACCGTATAGAGCTGAAGGTTTGTGGAAGGTTACGGTATCGTAGCAGCACCCCTAACATAATTACTCAAGAAAGACGCGTTTACGTGGAATGAGGGCACCAACCAAGCTTTTGAGAAATTGAAGTTAACAATGATCACATTGTCGGTCCTTGCCTTCCTCGATTTCTCAACAACCTTCATCGTGGAGACGGATGCATCAGGACATGGGTTAGGAGCGGTGCTGTCTCAACAAAGGAGGCCAATAGCCTACTTTAGTCAGCGACTATGAGAAACCTCCAAATCCAAATCCATATATGAACGAGAGCTAATGTCGATTGTCTTAGCAGTGCAACGATGGAGGCATTACTTATTGGGGCGCAAGTTCATCATTTGAACCGATCATCGGGCTTTAAAATACCTAACCGACCAGACAGAAATCCAACTGGAATATCAACGTTGGGTAACCAAGCTATTGGGATACGATTTTGAGATTGAGTACCACTCGGGGTTAGAGAATAAAGTTGTTGATGCCTTATCAAGAGTAATCCTCGAACCAGAATTACGGTTGAGATCAGTTCCCTCCTTGGTGGACATTGAACAAGTTAGGAACGAGGTAAGGAACGATGATCAACTGGTCAAGATCATAGAAGCACTAGAGGAGGATCCGGATAGTGTTCCAAAGTATTCGTTGGAACAGGGCAGATTGCTTTACAAAGGGCATATGGTTCTATCAGCAAATTCAATTCTGATTTTTATGATATTACACACGTACCACGACTCAGTGCTTGGAGGACACTCAGGATTTCTGAGGACTTACAAATGACTTACGGGTGAATTGTTTTGGAAGGGAATGAAAGGGGAAGTAAAAGATTATGTGGCAGCATGTCAAGTGTGCCAAAGAAACAAAACAGAGGCCACTATTGCCAGCGGGTTTATTGCAACCTCTGGTAACTTCGGATCGCATATGGGAGGACATTTCCATGGACTTTGTCGAGGGGTTACCTAGATCCAACGGGAAGAAAGTTATATTAGTGGTGGTTGACAGATTGAGAAATGAGTGATTATAAATGAATGATTAGAAATAAATGATTATAAATGAGTGATAATAAATGAGTTTAAAAAAGAGTGATTAGAAATGAATGATTAGAAATTAGTGGTTAGAAATGAATTATTCTTTTAATTGATTAAAAATGAGTGATTATTTTGAGTTAATAGAAATGAGTGATATTTTGAATGATTACAATAACTCATTTGAATGTGCATGTTTGAAGAAAAGTTAATAAAATGCAAAACAAACACCCTCAAAATGTTTTTACAGGTTCAAGCAGTTATGGTGAAACAAGAAGCTCTTCACAAGAACGAGGCAACCTAGAGGCTGCAGGTTCCTCGAAGATGTGCGAGAACCCGCCTGGCAATCCTAAAGCAGAGACAAAGAACGAATCGAAGAGGCCTGATTCGAGCGAAAACAGGGGAAGAGAAATAGGAACGACATCGTCGATGGAAGACATGCCTTGCGTGTTCACAATAGGGGATGGGCCTGAAGGGAGAAGGGTTGAAGGAATCCTGTACAAGTATGGAAAAGGGGAAGAAGTGTGGATAATGTGTGTTTGCCATGGGAGTTTTCTGTCACCCGCTGAGTTTGTGAAGCATGCTGGTGGAAGAAATGTTGCTCACCCATTAAAACATATAGTTGTCAATCCCAATTCTGGTCCTTTTTTGTGATGTTGTGATTCGTGAAGTAGATATCCTTTGTAACAATATTAATTTATTTTCTTACCTTATAGAGTTAGTCATGTCTTGTTAGAGATTTTTGAATGGCTCTCATGGAGATTTATGGATCAAGCATTCATACTTCCTCTTCTTTATCTCAAGTTGAATGGAAAAGAAAGAAGTCATGAACAACTTTCATAACAATCAATTCTTCAATAATTCAGACAAGAAGATTCAAACTTATGACTTCTTGACTATCATACAATCGATTGGACAATTACTTGTTTCAATTACTTGTTGGCTGTATCAATCCTCGTATGCTGTATTCATCACAATCTGCATGGATTATTGATGGAATTCATAATCCATCAAACTAATATACTCTAAAGAATACACTTTGTTTCTGCATTTTAAACAACTGTGGCCAAACTTTGTTTCTACATTTTGAACTGTGGCTTGTTTGCCATGGACCATAAGTATTTTGAGCAGCTGTGATTGCGTTTTAAGTATTGAACTTCAAAAGAAGTAATCGAAAGGATGAAGAAAGGAAACGAAAGAGAGTTCTTGATAGAGAGAAGCTTTAAAACGAGAATACTTAGCTTTGTTCAACTTGATCCGCAAATGATAGTAGCTTTCTTTACATAATTAACACAGCACAAATCTTACAATGAGCTACATAGGATGGCTTTTTTCAGACAGAAATACATAGCTGAGAACATTGGCTTTTAAAGCCCTGACTTCAATTTTACATCTAATAGCAGTTTAAAAAATGTGTTTTTTCACTGTTCTTATGATTTTGCAACTCATGTTTTATTTCGATGTCCAGCTGAAGCCATCAGAACTGCAACAGCCACGATAAACATAAACAACATGCTGGCAAGCAAAGCATATGTTTTCTTTGAAGATCCACGGTATTCTCCAAATAGAAGAATGCCCCAAAATGTGCTCACGAGTGGAAGTGCCTGCAACAGCCATTCGAGATCAAAACGACAAGGTAAATAATCAGATATTGATCACTAAAACTCATCAACAAATCATACAATATGTAGCCAAGTCCCCAATGTTTCTATGGCCATTAGAATTGATGGGCATTTGGGGCTGTCAAATTGAGTTACAAAGATATTGCAACCGAGGGAAAAACTGACCTGCACAGCATCTGCTGCTGCATAACCAGCAGCTTGACCACCCATGAACTGCAGACCATTGCCAAACCCACACAATAATCCAGCCAAGAATGCCCATCCTCTACCGTTCCAGTCATTCAGATATGCTTTGAATGTTGTCTTTGGCAAGTTAAGCATAGGGCGGTAAAGGAAGACGACATTAAGAATGATGGCCAAGACAAAACACGAGATGGAGAAGTAGAAAAATGCGGTATAGACATTCAAGTGTGGGACACCTTTCTTTAGAACGTGCCATTGATCGTTTGTGGCCAAATTGAATGCCGGTGAGAAGAGAGAAAAGCAAACACCAGCAAAGAAAGTTAAGGACAGTCCAATTAATGTGCTCTTACCAAACACCTGCAAAAATTCCATTCTTGCCTTTGTACACGTATAGAATAGAAGAGGAAGAGAAGCAATGGCCTGCCAAGCCTATATTATTTGCAGTGATATTACACACCTTGATGGATCTTGTTTTCTCAAGTTCAACCAGATAGTCTGCAGTTCCAGCCTTCGCCTTTGGCAGAAAGTAATTGGCCCTTTCCAAGTCTGTCGATTCAACTACAGTCAAAATTCAAAACAAAAATGCCTGTTATTTCTCTTGCAAAGGAAAAACAAAAAGGTAGTAATAGATCACAGCTACAGAACATTTACCCTCGCCAGAAACTGAAGGGACATCAGTTGTCCTGACAAAATTTAGTCGATCAATACATTCACCAAAAGACCAAAACTCCAATTGAACAAAAGAAACAGAACTTTAAAAACTAACACACTGCATATAATTCACATCCAAAATGCAGAAACAAATTCCAATTTGGATTTGATGGTGAGCCAGGCAAACTATGTTCAATGAACAAGATCATAAGATCAACAAAACAATGAAATATCTACCAAGTTTAATAACCATCAGCAGTGTGTACAAAGAAAACCTACTTGAAGTCTTTTTCTGTACAGGTGGACACCAGTTTAGCTTTGTCATCAGCTATGTTGGATGAGTGAACAGCAGAGCCAAGACATACAGCAATCAAAAAGCAAGCAACACCAGGAAAAAGGACATCAGCTCGATTAATTTTATCATCAAGAAAGTAGTTCATGGTTGTACCTAGTAAAAAGAAACCAAACAATGCCCCAGACCCAGAGGGGGTACCCCATCAGATTTAAGACATGTATATTTTTAGAGTTTTTGTTTAACCTGAAAGACATGCGAAGACAAATAGATTAAGAAATAGAACGGATTAGCAGACCTATAACTACTGTTATACTAGCAGCGATCACTTGAGTAACTGATAAACCAACAAAAGCAAAGGCATATTGAGTAGAAAGATTCCCAAGACTCAATACTACACCACCGGCTAGTGCAAACATGACAGAAGGCCAATTATCCTGCACACAACAAATTTGCAGTTTTTTTTTTAAATTACAACAACAATATTTAGAGTTGAGGATTGAACCAGCAACTTTTAAGTTGAAAATATATGACAATTACTAGTAGGCTAAGCCAGCTTTGACCAACAAATTTAGTTAAACGCCTATTACAACACAATTTTAGCAATGTAAATATATCAACCAAGCAGTAATTGACATATACCATGAACCTAGACAAAGAAAGCATTACTTAAGTGTGCATGAGTTTTAATTTTCACAGATAGGTCTCGAACCTGAGACCTTGAGGGAGCACCCCTTCAAAGCTCACGCCTTCAACCAAGTGTGCCACCCCTTGGGGACTACTATTTAAGTACTTATTTAAAATTTTTAGATTTTAAAATGACATACTGATAAGAACTATCAATTTTTATTTATGCATAAAATTCTAGGGCATTCAAGAGGCCTAGTCTCTCCACAATTCCCAAGAGAGAACTACAGCTTAAGCAAAAATGTTCAGATAACCCTAAAGAGCACAATAAAAAAAGCTAAAATAGTCTAGACAAAAGCAACAGAAAAATAACAGAGGGGTTCCACAGCAGGATCCTTTGATAGCTGAACCTACCTTCTCCACCTCTTTGGTTGTTTTCTTCTTTCTCGTGTACACATTCAAGGTTGGGTGTC
The DNA here is from genome assembly GCA_037832605.1 of Cyclanthera cordifolia. Taxonomy (NCBI): domain Eukaryota; kingdom Viridiplantae; phylum Streptophyta; class Magnoliopsida; order Cucurbitales; family Cucurbitaceae; genus Cyclanthera; species Cyclanthera cordifolia. The sequence goes on from JBBMEG010000003.1 coordinate 3,320,415, forward strand.
TATCACATACTTATACTATCTAACTAAACACTATCAATGATTTACAAAGTACTTTTAATTGACTACAAATATTTTTCACCAGCCCAAGAGTCATATCAAATTAACCCTTCAGAATCTCTGATCAGCAAAGCATTTAAAAGATGCCTAGACAAAAGCAATAAAAAAAGCTAAAGAGCACAATAAAAAAGGCTTAAATAGTCTAGACAAAAGCAACAGAAAAATAACAGAGTGGTTCCACGGCAGAACCCTTTGATAGCTCAACCTACCTTCTCCACCTCTTTGGTTGTTTTCTTCTTTCTCGTGTACACATTCAAGGTTGGGTGTCTATCACATACTTATACTATCTAACTAAACACTATCAATGATTTACAAAGTACTTTTAATTGACTACAAATATTTTTCACCAGCCCAAGAGTCATATCAAATTAACCCTTCAGAATCTCTGATCAGCAAAGCATTTAAAAGAAGCCTAGTTATAAACTCTTATGGCTGGTGATATGCCAAAGATCTTAGATATGAAACTGAACAAATGAAGATAAATGATATCACCATGTAAAAAAATGAAAAAACCTGATAAAGTTGTTGGATAAAATTGGGATTATCATCTGATGAGCTCTGCCCAATCTCCCCAAGCGTTAAAGCAATGATTACAGCAGCTAATAAATTCGTTATGGAGTAATCAAGGTAAGTATGCTGAGGAAGACGCCCCCGTCGTTCAAGAAGAGTGAAAAGTGCAGGAAAGGTTCCCAGAAAAAAAAGTGCAAACAGAATACATGCTATAGCACCTACTTTGCTCTCCACCACATACATATTTCAAAATCTCCAAGAATATTAATCCACTCCAATTATTTGGTTAATGAATTATGAAATCCAAAGGAAATCCTGCAGAGAATGGTGATATTAGTCAGTTTCATTGTTTATCTCAAGAAATACCTAGATCATTCAAACGGTGACAGCAACAAGAGTGCTCCAAATGCTAGAAAATACAAAGACTAACAAATTTCAAACAGAAATTTAAACCAAGTGAGGAAAGCAATAAAATGATAACACCAGAAGCAATTCCATGTTTAAGGTCACATATCACAAACAGAGAAATTCAAACCCACAATTAGAAATGGATAACAAAGAACCATCAATCAAAGAAACCTAAAAGTTGGGGGAATGGATACACAATCTATGAAGTCAGTAACACACTAAAAAATAAGTTGATTTTGGGAGATTCAAAACAAATCAGATCACAAACAGATTAAAACCACTGGCAAATACCAAAAAGTTAGGGGAAATGGATTAAAAAGAAACCAGGAGGATTTCCTCTTTTAGAGGAAAACGAATTTGCTTCAGTGACAGTTCATGCACATGGCCGGATATTGGAATCTCAGAGACTGATATCATTTTACCTGATAGCGATGACGATGCCGACAATGTTCTGCCACTATCTCCCAATCAAACTTCGCAGTGTCCGCACGCACTGAAGTAAAACAATCCTTCCCTTTTAAATTGATTTTTCTCCTTATTTCAATTGTGTGTTGACTGTTGATAGTAGTTTTTCTTCTTAGTTCCATAAATTTCTTTATTCCATAATTAGTTATAGTTACGTTCAGCATACATTGATAATGATATGATTATTATTATTATCATACATTATATTTATTTATTTATTTATTTATTATTATTATTATTTGTTAAAATGAGCGGCTGTAATTAGTTTTTTTTTTTTAATTTAACTTTGACTCATTATGATTAAGAAAATAAGCCTTCTTAAGTACGATGCGATGTCACAAATTTTTTTTCTTTCTATAATAATAAGGAAAAAATAATTTACACCAAATTTTCGCATCACACTTAAGTAGGGCTTACTTCCTTAATCATAAGGAAACAAATTTAAATGAAATTAAAGAATAAAATTCTATATTTTTATATATTCGAGTTTTTGAGCTCATGCACATCAACTATTTACACGAGATATGTAATCTACCTATGATATTTATATGTAAAGAAACAAGTAAGAAATTAATTGGCCATCCTAAACCCGGATCATATCAAGAAAACGTCAAATTATACCTCAAGTCTCAGCCTTATGTACTAGAAACATACATTAAAATGTTCCTAAAAAAAAATAAATGCTGATCTTGTACGCCTAAAGGCATGTATAGATAAGGGGAAGATGAAAGAAAACAACGTGAAGTAAAATTTACCCCAACCCCTAGTTCTAACCCCTCACTCAAACCCCACCAAATATCTTTTGCCAAACAAAGTTTACTTACCTCTTCAAAACAACGTTTATTCATACAAATTTTCTAGGTTTCTTACAACCACTCATTCAAATATTCTCCTAAACATAGTTTTTCTACCATTCCTTCGAACAATTTTATCTAAATATAGTTTTCATGTAATCACTCATTCAAACACTACACTCAAATAACACATTCGAACACTACACTCAAATCACTCGATTCTTCTCCCAATTCAAACATGTCCTAAATTACATAGAAAACTAATTCGTTTATTGTAACTAAGCTTTAAAGAAAAATTATTTCAACAATATTTGGGGATATAGACTCTAACCTATAAACTCTTAGTTATCAAGTTATAAATCATTCTGGGTTGGCTATCTTTAAGAAACTTACACAAATTTCCATATCATTATTACATAGTACAAAGAACAATTTGTACATTTTGAACAACAGTGATTACCTTCTACAACCGATTCAAACTACATCTTTGCTGTCATTGATGCTGGGTCTTGAGTGATTTGGTTTAATATGGTATCAATAACCGTAGCTGCTTTTTTTTATGTTGGTCTGTCTCTAATTACTATAAGAACTTTGAGCAGCTGTGATTGCCATCCTTAAAAGTAGTTATAAAGATGTAATTTTACACTGTTTTATAGATTTTGCGACTCTAGTTTCATTTCGATGTCCTGCCGAAGCCATTAGAACTGCAACAGCCACTATAAACATAAACAACATGCTGATGAGCAAAGCATATGTTTTTTGCGAAGATCTACGATATTCTCCAAATAGAAGAATTCCCCAAAATGTGCTCACGAGTGGAAGTGCCTGCAACAGCCATTCGAGATCAAAATGACAAGGTAAATAACCAGATATTGATCACTAAAACTCATCACCAAACCATACAATATTTAGCCAATGTCATCTAATATTTCTATGATCATTAGAAATGATGGCCATTTGGGGCTGTCAAATATTGAGTTACCAAGATATTGCAATAACAGAGAGGGGGAAAAACTGACCTGCACAGCATCAGCTGCTGCATAACCAGCAGCTTGACCGCTCATGAACTGCAGACCATTGCCAAACCCACACAACAATCCAGCCACAAAGGCCCATCCTCTGCCATTCCAGTCATTCAGATATCTCTTGAATGTTGTCTTTGGTAAGTTAAGTATCGGGCAGTAAAGGAAAATAACGTTAAGAACAATGGCCAAGACAAAACACGAGATCGAGAAGTAGAAAAACGCGGTGTAGACAGCCAAGTTTGGAACGCCTTCCTTTAGAGTATGCCATTGATCGTTTGTGGCCAAATTGAATGCTGGGGAGAAGAGAGAAAAGCAAGCACCAGCAGAGAAGGTTAAGAACAGTCCAATTAATGTGCTCTTACCAAACACCTGCAAAAATACCATTCAAGCCTTTGAATACATATAGAATAGAAGAGGAAGAGAAGCAATGACCTGACAAGACAATTTTATTTGCAGTGATATTACACACCTTAATGGATCTTGTATTCTCAAGTTCAACCAGATAGCCTGCAGTCCCAGGTTTTGCCTTTGGCAAAAAACAATCGGCACTTTCCAAGTCTGTTGATTCATCTATAGCCAAAATTCAAAATGTCATTTCAAATTACAAAGAAACAACAAAAAGGTGAGCAGATTATAGCAACAAAAATTCCACAAGGGACGGCGCAGTGGTTGAGCGTGAAGCCCAAGTTCGAGACTAGTGTGGGGATTAATTTCCTAAGCAGCCCCCTTCCTGCCTCCAGTCCTACGGTGTATCTTGGTACCACAACTTAGGGACGGGCCAGTGGTGTTGGGATGCATACAAAGTGTCCCACATCGGTTAGAAGAGGGAAAGACCATGGGTATATAAATGATGACAAACATCTCCATTGATATGCTTTTTGGGTGAAACCAAAGACAAAGCCATGAGGGTATATGTCCAAAGTGGACAATATCACATCAACGTAGAGATTCGGGTAGGATTGTCATCCTTATTACAATAGTGCCCCAGGAGGAGCAAAAATCCAAGTTTCTGGGTCATACAAAAAAAAAAAAATTATAGCTACAAATGATTTACCGTTGCCTGAAAATGAAGAGACATCAGTTGCCCTGTCCAAAAATTAATCGATCAATATTTTCACCAATAAAACAAAGCTCCAATAGAATTCAAAAATACTTTTTGAAAACAGTAACACTGCATATAATTCACAGCCAAAAATGCAGAAACACATTCAAATTTGGATTGGATGGCCAGCCAGGCAAACTGTGTAATATGAACAAGATCATAAGATCAACAAACAATGAAATATTCCTTCAAAAGAAAAAAAACAATAAAATATCTTCTCAGTTCATGAACATCAGTAGAGTCGGGAAAGAAAGCAATACTTGAACCCTATTTCTGTACCTGTAAACGAACTTTCAAGTTTAGCTTTGTTATCATCTGTGTTGGATGAGTGAACAGCAGAGCCAAGAAATACGGCAATCAAAAAGCAAGCAACACCAGGGAAAAGTACATCGGCTCTGTTAATTTTGTCATCAAGAAAATAGTTCACGGTTGTACCTTTAAAACAAATATCAAGCAATGCCCCAGAGGGGGCATCCCATCAGATTTAAGATAGTTTGTTTCACCTGAAAGACATGCAAAGACAAATAGATTAAGAGATAGAACGAAATTGGGATACTGACCTATAACTACTGTTATACTTGCTGCTATCACTTGAGTAACTGATAAACCAACAAAAGCAAAAGCATATTGCGTAGAAAGATTCCCAAGACTCAGTACAATACCACCCGCCATTGCAAACATGACAGAAGGCCAATTATCCTGCAGACAACAAATTTCTTGGTTAAACGCCTATTACAACATAAATTTACCAGTGTAATTAAATCAACAATAACCTAGAAAGCATTACTAGTGACTTGTGAAAAAAGTGTTCGAAAAGTAAGAATGTTCTTTTATAACGTGAAGAGTTTGTTTGGATTGACTCGCCAAATGCCTAAAATTACATTTTTAATATTTAGAAACCATTTTTAAGCACTTAGAAAATCATTCCAAATATGCAGCACTTTCAGAAGAAACACTCGTTAATTACTTCTAGAACTATTAGTTGGTTAAGTTTTTAATATCTAACCAAACACTACAAAAAATTTGTAAAGTACTTTTAATTGGTTAAGGGTTTTTTTTTTTTTGGATAAAATATCATTTTGGTCCCTAAAGTTTCCCCTAAACTTTCAAAAGTTCAGTTTTAGTCCCTAAACTTTAAGTTTTGTTTCATTTTAGTCCATGAAATATCAAAAATCCAATTTTTGTCCCTAAATTTTGAGATTTGTTCCATTTCAGTCCCTGAACTTTAAAAAAAAACTTATAATTTGTCCTAAAAATTTATATTTGTTCATTTTTCTTTAAGAAAATTATCTCCTCTATAAAATTTTAAAATATCTTTGCATTTTATCTTTGATTGTATAAAGATTATGAACATTATTGAACCAATTTCGATTAATATTGTATGGACCAATTTAGACTTTTGAAAGTTTGGAACTAAATTTAGACTTTTGAAAGTTTGGGACTAAAATGGAACAAAACTCAAAGTTCAAGAACTAAAATTAGACTTTTGAAAGTTTAGGGACTAAAATGGAACAAAAGCGTAACTTTTTTTTTTCTTTCTTTCAAACTCCAAGAGTCATATCAAACTTATACTTCTAATCACCACTGGATCTAAACAACGGTTCTAAGTTACTAACAGGTAATCAAATGAATGCAAAGAATACCTAGTGAATATAGTTATTTGCCAATGATCTTAGATATGAAATCGATTACCGAACAAATGAAGATCGAAGGAAATCACCAAGTAAATAAATGGAAGTAACCTGATAAAGTTGTTGGATAAAATTGGGATTATCATCTGAGCTGTGTCCAATCTCACCAAAAGTTAGAGCAATGATTACAGCAGCTAATAAATTCGTTATGGAATAATCGAGGTAAGTATGCTGCGGAAGACGCCCCCGTCGTTCTAGGAGAGTCAAGAGCGCAGGCCATGTCCCCAAAAAGAAAAGTGCAAACAGCATACATAATATAGCACCTTCTTTGCTCTCCACCACATACATGTTTCAACTCCTCCAAGAATATTAATCCACTCCAATTATTAGATCAATAAATTATGAAATGCCCTAAGAAATCCTGCAAATAATGGTGATATTCATCAGCCTCTTTGTTTTTCACCATTTAGAAAAGATGTAAGATGAAATACCAAGATCATTAACAAGAATGACCCAAATGCTAGAAAATACAAAAGCTAACAAAATTCGAACAGGGAAATTGAAATCAAGTGAGGAAAGCAATAAAATGATATCATCAGAAGCAATTCAACGTTTAAGGTCACAATTTACAAACAGAGAAATTCATACCTACAATCAGAAATGGATAACGAACGAGCAAATCTGTGGAGAAAACTAGTTGGTACAATCTATGAAATGAAGCCAGTAACACACTAAAATCGAAGTTGAGTTTGGGAACTTCGAAACGAAACAAATCGCGAGCAAATTAAAACCACAGGCACCTTCCAAAAAGTTGGGGGAAATGGACTAAACGTGGAATGCTATGAATGGGTGAAATAACATTTTTGCTTCAACTTTCTCCAATTTTCAGGGGGAGGGGACAGAACTTTCAAATAAATTGAAACTATCCAAAACATGAAGCTGATGTCAAACTGAAATAACCACAAACAATAAAATTACTATCTTACTAACTCAAAAAATTCACGCTGAGACTTTTATGAATTCAAATTGGGGAAGAATAACAAACTCTATATTAAAAATATAATTATTCTCAAATAAATTAAAGTCAAATAGATCACCGAATTCTGTATTGTTGAATTAAATTATCACCCAACAATAAAACTACACGAGTGACCATTTCTATTTTTTTTTCCATTTTAACGTTGATTGATTCTTTAAAAAAAGAAAAAAAAACTTCAATCAATTTTTTATTTTTTTGAGACCCCATTTCATTTTACTTCAATTATGCTGTTACTTTTATTTGTACTTCTTTTTTGTCGTTTTTTGTACATAACAATATTTAGGAGGGAGAACCTAAAATCTCATGATTACTAGATTGCAAGGGATGTTTTTTATAGAGTTTTAGGGCCACTTAAATAAACGCGGTGGGAGGTTTTATTAAAACCGAGTTTGACACACGGTTTAAACTCGATTTCCCATGACTTGATTTTAGCTGCTCTTCTTCATTAACTCGCATTTCAAATCGACCTTTTCAATTCTCTCTCCTTCCCCCTATTCTTGTATATTCTTCATGATTCATGATTATTTTCTTCATTAAATTTGTTGTACTTTCAAATCTGAGTTGTTTGATACTCGATTTGTTGATTTTGTGTAAATTTTTTGACGCTTTCCATTCATCTTCGGTCTGATTTTCAATTTTTTTTAACTTAGATCTTCGTTTTCTTCGTGGATCTGAAGTTTTTGCCACCGATTCAACGTGGAGTCTTGCTATCGTCTACTTATTTCGTGTTTTCTTGCCCGCTTTTCCGATTTCAAATGGATTGGTTGTTCAAAAACCTCTTCATAAGGAGACGATCTGGTAAGATTCTCACTGAATCTGGCTCGGTGAGAGTCAGATCAAGTAAGTACTTCTCATCCATCACCTTCGGTTTATGATGTCTCTATTTTTTTTTTTTTAATACTAGCATATCTCTCTGTTCATTCGTACATGCATGAACACTGCCTTTAACTTTCTTCGTCTCGTTTCTCATAAATGAGAAACAAATGTTAAGATTTTGTTTCTACCGAATTTATTATCTTTCACTTTTGAAATAAGTTGATGATAAGTGTTGATTTATTGTTCTTAAACCTAACTCTAACCTTTCATTTTATAAATTGTCTCGCGATTTTAGTTTAGTTTGCACCATGATTTCTACTTTACATTCTGAGTTTACTCTTCTTTCTGATAACTTTTACTCCTGTTTTTGGCTTTCGGTTTGCTGGTTTCGAATTTCGCTCGGTTTATGATAATCTATTATGTTTGGTTTCTTATTATCTGATTTTCAGTAATCTGTATGTTATGATATTTATTTTGCTAATCGTCATTTTTTTAATTTTTTGGTTTAACATTTCTTCATGATGCTCATTTATATTAAAACTCATGTCTCATGTTCATATTTTACAATTCAAAAATCTGTATACTATGTTCTTCATTCTTGTTTATCATTATGTTGTTTCTGGCTGACTATCATGTTATTCATATTTTTAGGTTAAAAATTAGTTGATGTTGTTATCATTTATGCTAACTTACGATCATGTTTTCAGTATTTAATCTCTATTTTTTTTTACTTGATTGTTGTATTGTTGCATTAGTGAAAAATATTTTTAAATAATTAGATGTCAAGTGATTTCGTAAGAAATGATAGTTTTATCCATACCTGAGGTCGAAAGTTTTTAGTCATTACTCCACTTTTTGGTTATATTATTTACTCCAAAATTATATTGAATAAAATATGTTTTTAGAGTCGTTTATTAATTGTTGACAAGCCAACAAAACGCCCATATCGTATTTATTCAGATTCAATTGGAGGTCAGTTAACAAATTTCAGTATTTAAGATAATGAATTTGTTGTTGAATTTTTCATTAGATATAGTCATCATATTGCTTCATATTATATATGTTGACTTTCGTTGATGCATTGTAACATTCCAAATTTATATGCTCTTCTTTCTTATAAAGGAGAAAATAGTGTAACAGATTAATATGAAATTCGTAGTTATCGTTTGATTTGGTAGTTATCTTTTCATTATTTAATAATTAATTGGGGTTGCCAATTAAAGTTAACAACTAAATTCATTTCAAATCAAAATCAAAATAAAATGTTAATTAATTTATTTAAATATAAATACTATATCGATTTTGAAGTATTATTAAAATAATATGGATTAAATCATGAATCATCACTTAAATAGTAATTTAGATATTAATATGGGTTCTCACAAAAAATAAAACATTTTATTTTAGATTTACCTTAACCACCTAATATATTTTATTTTATTGAATCTTCACTTAAATACTAATTTAGCTATATTTATATAAATGAATTTCAATAAATGAAACTAAATTTTGGGTTTAAAATCATTTTATTCACCTTGACCATCCAATAAAATCTAAAAATAAAGTTACATATTTTACTAATTTATAATTTTGAGAAATAAATAATTTTATTTTAGATCCACCTTAACCCCGTGATAAAATCTTAAATATTTTTAAAACCTATAAATTTGAGAAATAATTTATTTTATTTTAGAATTACCTTAATCACCTAATCAAATCTAAAAATCAACTTAAATATTTTCAAAATCTATAATTTGAAGGATTAAATAATTTTATTTTAGATCGACCTTAGCCGCCAAACAAAATTTAAAAATCAACCAACATCAAAATTTTAATCTAAATTTAAAACGCATTCAACAATTAAGGAATAATAAATTTAATGTTGATAAATTGATTGTATAATTAAAAAAATGCAAAGATTATTAAATAAATGATTTTCATAAATCAAAGTTTCAAAAATAAATGCATTTAGAAAATTTGATAGTAATTGACATAAATTTGGCATCAATGAGTTTTATCGGGTAGTTAGTAGAAACTTTGGTTTTATCTATGTAGAAAAATATCAAATAACTTCAACTTTTATTACAAATTGATAGACACATAAATAATATCAAGTTTATTTTTTTTATTATTACTAATACATGATTTTATTTCATCTACTTGTCTTAATTTTTTTCATTGTTGATTGGTATTTATATTCTAATAAATTTTATTTTATTTTATTGTTAAATAGTGGCATATGAATCCAATCAATCATTGAATTACAAATTTGAGCATTCAATTACTAATATTTCAAAATTAATTCATACTCTTCAGTAGAGTCATTATGAAATAAAATGAGTTAGTTCATCTAATTCAATACAGTAGCTTCTCAGCCAGGAGAGACTCTAATAGAAGGAAAGGAAGAAAGAACTTAAAATTCAAAGGCAGGAGATTAGGCATAAGCAAAGCCATAAGTATAGGTACCTAGTAGAGGATTAACTACTCAGCCCTTCTTTTTCCTCCCACCCGGGCGCTTGCTTTGTCTCTGCCTATGCTCTAGCTACCTACTATGCTTGCTGCCATCTTTGCTCCAACCTTTACCTTTGTGGGATCCACTGGCATTGGTTCTCGAACTGAAACTGTAACCAAAAAGTATGCCTTTGCCACAGGCTCTGCTGCGAGCTCCGGTACTCGAATTGCCTCGGATGTTGAAAGAAGCTTTTGAGCTCCAACTGAATCTAAGTAAACGAGGACAACTGGGTATGCAATCAACTATTGTTGGTTCTGAATCAACGGGTTCACCCGCTACCTCTACCTTTGCTTCTGGCTTTAATGCATGCGCTCGAACATGGGCTAAATATCGATCCACGCCTAGATTTGCCATTGAATTTGCTGCTGGAACTTAGTCAGCTACATTCTTAAACTACTGCTACCTTCCTTTCCGCTGCTTTCTCTGCTGGTAGTTCCGGAAAAACCTCAATTAATTGGTCCTTCTCACTGTTATGCTGTGGGGTAAGCTGCTCCTGCAGGCACGGGATCTTCTATTGATATAAATTTTAGACTTATAGCTTTGCCACGAGGTCTGCTGCTAGCTTGATTTATGCCTCTATTGCTTCAACCGAGTAAACCGTTGCTCTTGCTCTTGTATATGCTGACTATTTTTTTTTAATGCAATAAAAAAACCCAGGCGACCCCAAAAAAGGCTGTGGGTGTGGTGCAGGCTTACTTGACAGCCTTTCCCACTAGTGACCGAAGCGGGACGAGAGGACGAAGTAGAAGTCAAAATGCTTTCCACTTGTTGATCGTCCTGCGCTTGGTTGCGAAAGGAATCTAGGATGGATGATCCGCATCCCAGCTTCCGATGAAGAAGAGGTGGGGCTCCCCCCACAAAATGATATATTATGCCCCTGTATTATCAAAAAGGCGATAATCAAACAAATATTGAATAAATCAAAGAAGAATTGGAAGGTGCTCTTTTTACCTGCATCTGCCCTTGTTTGGGACTGGGAACCCTTTAAACAAAAGGTGTATCTACCGTCCCGCAATCAATTGAATAAGAAAGGATAAACTGAGAATAGAACTCTTCGTTGTGAGCTTAAGGCCGGTTGTTAGCAGTCTGTTGGGGTATTGAAAAGTTGGGCATCAAAAGCTCGCTTACTCGGATATCTATTTCTTCTCAAATCATAGGGGGTTCGGGTCTGAGTTAAGCCTTCCTGTATCATTGGTAGGCAAAGGGGTAAGCGAACATTGCTGTCTTTGTTTGTTAATAAGCAAATAGGTAAGTAAGCGCAAACAGTACGAATCTCTTTCTGTATTCAAGCCTGTTCCTAGTCGCTCGGACTCTTATTGTAGTGTGAGCCTTGAAAATACCCGAAGTTGGGAAATCAGCAAGGAATGGGCTATCTAACTCACTCAAGGAACGGGAAGGGCCTTACAAAAAGAGATAAGCTAAGCAGGCAGACTAAGCCACTAGCACTTCTTTTACTAGATCTACTACTTCAGGTTTGAAACTGAAAATCCCTCGCATTCCTTCCATCTCACTTGGGACATAGGCCCCCAGGTAGTAAAGCCGCCTATGAGTAGACAGAGCAGGAGAACGAACCTCGTGTCCTTTAAATACGAATACGTAAGGCTTTCGGCTAATGAGAAGATTTTGATCCTCGAAGATGGATTTATTGCATTTCCAAGCCCAAGCTCGTTTTCAGGATAAGTTATTATCATTTTGCTTCCTGCTTTGAAGTGTTGGCGATTCTCAAACATCTTTTGAACCCTCTCTGGTAATTGAAAAATAGGAGTAGCCGGAGGTCTCCAAAGGCTGGGAATAAATGCTTGACGTTGCTGATTCCATAATTCTTTTCCAAAGGCCCCTCGCTCCTGGGTTTCGCCAAGTCCGAGAGTTTAGCTCTCACCCGGTTAATATGGGAGTTCCTTTAGCTTTCGTATCATCTCTTCTGTATTCGACACATTACTTCTTCTGACTTCAGGTGCGGGTTCTCGGGATGAAGAAGGTCGTCCCGCATCGCTTCTATTGGTAGTGACAGAGCACAGATCTCAAACCGATCGATTAAACCAATTATTGTAGAGTTTCCCGGGGAAGTATTGAATTCAAGTCATTCATGTGTGCCGATTTCCTTATGGTTAACTTAAAAATGGGGATACAGGTTGAACCGTACTTCTCATCCATCTTTCATTTCCTCCGTATATAAACAAGGGAAAGTAGCAAAGCTACAAAAAAGAGTCAACAACTCGGGGAAGGACCAAAAGGGTTCAGAGCAAAGCAGCTCTACCTTGTTTACAAGGGTGAAGAGCGAAAGCTACAAAAAAGAGGAGTATGTTGTCAAGCAGCTTTAAAGAGTTTACAAGGATAGAAGCAGCTCTTAAGTAAAAGAGAGGTGTAGCTGGTGAGGTTAGAAGGATCGGAGAGGATTAAAGCTCTCCTGTAAAGGTACGAATAGGAAAGACTATCAGAGGTTCCGAAGTCATCTTAAGTAAAGGTACGAATATGCTTTAAAGAGTTTACAAGGAAAGGTGCGCAGACGCTTTACCAGTTCAGGATTGAATATGCTCCTAAGAGTTCAAGTCAAGACTTTCTGGACCGATAGGGTTCAGAGCATTACTGCGTTTGTTTACGAAGTGAAGGAGTGAAGCAGCTCTTAAGATAGATAGGGTTCCTAGCTTTGCAGCCTTTGTTTACTCGCTCGGTGAAGGTTAATAAAAAGGTTACGAAGGAAAGGAAATCAGCGAAGCGCAGCAAGCGTATTGACCTTGTTAACCTTATAATATAGTTTACTCGGGGAATAAATCGGTCAAGAAGCGCAGCGAAGCGTAGCCAAGCAAGCGCAGCGCAGCGTAGCCAAGCAAGCGCAGCGAAGCTAGCTACTGCTGGCACACCGGCCGATGAGTTTAATAGGAGCTAAGCGCAACAAAGCTGCTTTCCCATGTTTACAAGGGTCAAATAAGTGAGACTGAGTTTACTACGAAGGAGAGGGTGAAGAGAGAAGCGAGCCTAGAGTAGTAGCACCCTATTCCCGAGTTTCAAAGGCTTTCCTTTCGTTTTCTATGAATAGACCCACGGAATCCTTTAAAAGGTGTTTTGAGCTCGTTATTTCAGCTCGCAAAGAGGTTGCTTGCTTTCTTTAGTAAGGGTGCTCAACGTCAGACCTTGTTTACAAGGGAAAGGGTTAGCTCAACTGTTAAGGTTCCAGGGTAAAATAGAATACCAGCAGAGGAGAAGAAAGAAGCTAAGCCTATCTCTTATACACTCTATAGGTGAATAAGTAAATCAGCTCAGCTGCCGGCCTAAGAGTTAAATCTTTCCCGGCCGAGTGAAAGAGCTAAACTAGAAAGCAGCAAAGGAAGAGGTACATAGTCTTTCCTGAGGTTACGAAGTCAAGGTACGAAGCAGCTCTCCCACTGGGGTTGAATATGCTCTATAGGTTCCGGGATCGGGCAAGGAGCTAAAAGCATCTTTTCTTTAAAGAGTTGAATCCCTTGTTTCCCTATTATATTACGATAGGGAGAGGAGACGGAATATGATGGCAGCTAGGATAGAAGCAAAGCCTATTAAAAGAGTTTCAAACTCATCCCTTTCCCCGTAAATCCCCCTTAAAGTCAATGAATAAATTAGTTGTGAGTTATTTCTTTCTGCTGTTACTAGCTTTCTTCCGACTGTAAAGGTTAGAATAGGAAAGACTAACAGAGGTTAATAAGGAATCCACAGTCAAGGTGTAGCAGGAATCAACAGGTTCGGATCGGCACGAAGCCAAGCCAAGCAGCTATTTCCCTTGTTCAATACCAGCAGCTTTACAAGGATTTGTAGA
>JBBMEG010000003.1:3334663-3347785 GCA_037832605.1 Cyclanthera cordifolia
TCTTTACCGACTTAACTATGAGGTCGTCAACGTAACATTTCATGTGTTTGTGAAGCATGTCATCAAAGATCATCTGCATTGCTCGTTGATAAGTTGCACGACATTCTTTAATCTGAATGATATGACCTTATAACAATATATCCCCTTCGGAGTTCGAAAAGCTATCATTTCTTCATCTTCAAGTTCCATCCTTATCTGATTATAGCCTGATGGTCCGTCCATAAAAGATAAATTTTGATGTTCCATGGTTGCATCAACCATGATTTCAGTTATGGGTAATGGAAAATCATCTGTCGGGCATGCGTTGTTTGGATCACGGAAGTCAACACAAACATGGAGTTGTCTGTTCTTCTTCCATACAAGGACAATGCTTGCGATCCGTGTCGGGTATTTTACTTCGCGTATGAACTCTGCTTCAATTAACTTATTCACTTCAGTTTCAATCTGGGGATAAGCTCTAGCCTGAAGCGCCGTTGAGTTTGTTTAATTGGCCAGGGCCTGGGTTTTATAGCAAGGTGATGCACGACAACTTTGGGGTTCAGCCCTGACATTTCTTACATTTCTTTGTATGACCAGACAAATATGTCTTTGTAGGCATCCATCGAACTTACATATTCTTCTTCTTGAGGTGTAAGCAATGTACTTATAAAGATTGGTTGTGGCTTTTCTAGTGTGCCGATGTTTACCTCTTTAAGTTCATCAACTTTTGGTTGATTGCCATCATCTAATGGAAGTGGTGCTTCATCTACATTAACTTCACCACCTCATCCTCTGCTTCATATATGACAGTAATGTGATAGCATGATGATTCATCATCCTCTTGCTTTAAAAATTTATCTGATGGGTTGGTAATGATAATGTCACGTCTTTTTATTTTGAGTAATCCTTCAGTCTCGATTTCCAACATCTTTCTTTTCATGCGGGATGGAATAACACTGCAGATGTCTAAGCAACTCGGGGACTTTTCTTTAGCATTTTCTTTTCAAATTTCAGGAGAAATTCGGTAAAAAACTGACTTGGTATGCCCATCATAGATTTGTGTGGTTACACTTAATCTTCGAAAAACCATCGAGACGCAACTGTAGTTGAGTTTGTATCTTCCATTTTCTCCGCTACCTTGGCTAACCTTTGAAAGACGGATGTCCTAACTTTTGAGGATGTGTCTGATTCCTTTATAGGTTTTCTTGATCTTTTAAAAATTGAAGATTGTGCCTTAATGGTAGTTATGGATAGGTTTTCTTTATTATCTTTTGATATACCCAACCTTTGCAATGAAGAAACATGATGAGTTGGAGGTTCGATACGCTGAAGAATGGGTTTCCTTGGAGTAAGATCTCCTTCTTCCTTTAGTTCTTTAACCTCCTCAATGGTTATGTGATTTGCGTCTGCAACTTTCGTCTTCCCTTTTCTCGCTATACGAACTGGTTCAGGAGATTTATATCCCAGTCCATTTCTTGATGTGGGTAGAGCGTAACCTTTCTTCAAGAGTTCTTTTTGTGTCGATGAAAGATTAGCTTGAGTATCATCAAATATACTTAGGCTCTTGAACTCAGTGTGAGTTTTCAGGTTATACCCTACATTGACTAAGAGTTTGTATGCCTTGGGGTCAAATCCATCTTTTGTTCGTTTTTCAAGTAAGACTACTCTTGGTTGATAATCTTGAATTGCTTCAAGTTCTTGCTTTATCATCTTCGTGGGAGGCATAGTGAAATTTCAATATCACCAACCTTTAAACTAGCTGAGCATTCGGTAAATCATGCTTCCCCCTTCCTACGTAGAGATAAAGGAGCATAACGTAGGATGGATCTACCTGAAGTTTTCTCATCTTTTAAGATGTTGGATTTTTGACTCGCTGAGCCTTAACTATTTACAGGACAAGATTTATTCTCGCTTGTCATACTTTTCTTTGTGACATCTACTCTTAGATTTAAATTCATTTTGTCATCATTTTTTTACAAAAGAGATTTCAACTGTCGATGCCCCATTTATATTGTCATGCTCTTTGTAAAACTTTGCATCTGTAAAATGGAATTCGGCCTCCAAAAATGGATTTGTATTAGAATTTACTTTCTTAACTCCGTCTTGGTAGAATTTAAAGCATTGATGTAATGTGGAGGTGATAACTCGATTTTCATGAAATCAAGGACACACTAGCAACAGTCAATAGGTTGTCTTGCAATCTATATCTTTGAACAAAGTGTTTTCTTTCAACTCACCGATAATGACCCCTAAGTGCACCATGCCAATTGCTCGCTGTCCGCCTTGGTTGAAGCCTTGAATTACCAACTTGGTGTCAGAGAGTTCATTCATAATGATGCCTAACTCCTTCAAGGTTAACTCAGGCATTATGTTTACTACATATTCATCATCAATGAGAATTCGTCCAACTCTTTGTTCTCGTATATAGTCCGAGACAAATAAACGACGATTATGAGGCTTTGATCCTAGTAATTGATCGTCATCAGTGAAACTTATTGACATGCATGGTAGGTTGTGTGCATGTACCATAGGTGTTTGGGCAGCTACACTTCTAGAAACTAGTAGAGTTTCAATAAGAGCATCTTTTGCTGCTTGGGGAAGCAACAACAAATCTTCTATGCTGAATGAGGACATGTCTATTGGTTTGATTAGTTCATTTGATGAACTTGGTAGATCTTTTTGAACAGTTGTAGCATGACATGTAAGCACACTATGCATTTCTTCTCTTTCCTCTAGAAATTCTTTTGGAAAGAATGCCCAGTGTTATTGGTTGACGTGTCATATGGAAATATTTTCTTTCCTCTACAATGAGCTTAGGTTTCATTGCAATTCTTTTGCCCTTATTCTTTGGAAACCTTTTCCTCTTTGGTTCTTTGAGCAAACATGATTCCTTTTGAACATAATTCTGTTTTTACCTTTTACGACAAGTTACAACGGTCCAACCCACGTTTTCATCGTCGGTTGGCTCTGAAACACACTTGTCTAGAACATAATCCTTATGAAAGCTCACCATTTGAGGTTTATGTATTGAGGATCCCTTCTTGAAGTTGACAATTACTGGCTCAAAAGAGCCAAATTTGACCAAGCAGTGCCCTTGAACGCATGTTGCACTCTTGGGCGATTACACCTTGGGCTGAAGAACCACCGAATCGTGATTTGCTTGAGCTACTTCCTTGAGGTGTAACACAATTTTATTTTCTCGAGCCAACCTCAGAATCAATTCATTCAACACGAAACACTTGTCTATAGGTGACTCACTACGCGTGATACTTACAATAGTTAAGATTATTTACTTTACCTAACTCCTCCGGACGTTTGCATCCAGGCAGTTGAATGAGTTTTGTCTCCAACAATTGTTCCAACATGTCTGCAACATCAGAATTAAGAAATGGATAGACCTTTTCTTGTCTTTCCTTCAACGTTAATCGACGTTTTTCATCCATGTCAGGTCGTTTTACTATTTTTTTCTTCATTTCCTTTTGAGACGAGTTTTAATGCAGTCGTGTTAACGACCATTGATTCTTTTCCAACACTTTTTATAGTCTTTTCGGTCGCCTTAAATTCATTCTATTCTTTCGGTGTTTTAAGGACCAACGAATATTTGTTTCCCTTTGCAGCGATGCTTAATTCCATATCATGAGCTCGAGCGGCTAGCTTCTCAAATGTGCAATGCTTGATTCCATTCAAGATGTATAATAGCCCCCAATGTATGCCCGGGAAGAATATATCGATAGCGGAAGTTTCAGTGTGAAGGTCTTTATAGTCAAGACAAAGGGCTCGACAACGGTTAATGTATTCAACAACTGGTTCGCCCTTTAGCTGCTTTGCATTTGCTAGCTCTATCATGCTGACCGTGGTCTTGTACTCTTAAATCGATTAAGAAATTTCCTTTCTAACTCCTCCTAGTTGTCTATTGTTTCAGCTTCTAGGTCGATGTACCAATCAAACACGTTTCCTTTTAAGGTAAGGACAAAATGTCTAACGAGAAGATCTACTCGAGTGCCGGCCGTTTCACAAGTCTCTACAGAGTGAGCAACATGTTTTAGGGGTTGCCATTTTCGTCAAACTGTTGAAACTTTGGAGGCAGATATCATGTAGGCATTCTCAAGTTATCTATTCTCTTTATATATGGTTTGGAATACATGAGAGAACTTTGAGTTGGACCACCGTGTTGAACTCTAATAGTATTAGTAATCATATCCTACAATTGATGGATAGATAAGAATGCAATCGAGGTTGACTGTTGCTCCTCTTGAAGCTTTTCCTTATCAGTTCTTTGTTAAACAGAAGCTTGGCTTGATTCAACTACTTCTCTATTCTGCAATAGGTTTTTCAGGAAAGCAATCTTCAAGTCCTGATCCTCAATTGTTCTTTGCATTTGTTCGAGCTTCCTCTCGAACTCTGCCATTCTTCCTTCATCTTCTACAGCGACCATCATTATAGTCATCACATCAAGGTTTGATGTGCTGTTTATGAATGATCGTCGGTATTGCTTGATCAAACAACATATTTTCTTTGATGACGACTTTATCAGAAATTTCTTCAAGTCGCTCGGCAATCCTACTGCAATCACTTGAGGTGTAGTATGAGGCTTATTTATCTGGGTTGACTTTGAGCGGCTGCGCGTCACTGGTCTAGCATAAGCATATTAGACAATAATGTTTGACGCAACTTGTCCAGATGCCATCGCAGCTTCGGTCGCGACACAGATTTGGCTGCAACTTTTCTCGACGTCATCAATGTCTCTAATGTGGCAGCAGATTTTGATGCGGCGTTTGCAGATGTCATGTTAGATTTTATGAGAGAAAATGATATGAGAGGTAAAGATTATCCCACTGGGTGTGCCAATTCGTTCACACGAGATTTCAACAAACAATATGAATGCGAGACACGTGTAAATGAAAAATATGTTGTATTGATTTCAATATATATGCGATGTGGATTACAATCTTTAATATTTTCCTCTGATTCACTCTCTCACAATATATGTTCTTGACTACAAAAATGTGATGCTCGTTCTTCGTAGTTGATTGCTTGTTTATGAAATTGTGATCTTCACTTGAAGAACGGATGTGTGTCGATCAAGTGATTTTGGACTTTAAAAGGGCGTTTGATTATTGGAAGCTTGAAAAGTCTTCGGCTTTGTTGAATTCTCTCTCAATTTCAAACTTCTGAACATTTTTTCAAAAAATGAGGAAGAGTTCCACTATTTATAGAGCTCCCATGAATCATGGACTTAGGTCTTAATAAGCCTTTGGGCCTGGGCTTTGGCCTACTCCACTAGATTTGTCTACTTAGACCTGAGTCACCCCTATGGACTTGGGCTTAGTTATAAATTTGGGCTTCCATTTTTTTGCTCATTATTTGAACTTGGGTCTTATTTAATTTTGACCAAATTTCAAAATAAGCCTAATTTTGACCCAATTTAATTTTTGAGAAATATTGTCTCAAAATTAAATTAAATTTCGTCATTAAATTTAAAATAATGACATGACAATTTATGATTTGTCAAAATTTCTTAGTCAATAATGGCATTAGATTTAAATAATAAATTTATCAAAAGAAGAAAATTGCAAAAAATATTTAAGAAGAAATTTTAAATTTTAGTTTAAGTAGGTAAGGAATATTTGAAAATAAATAAAATTAGATAAAGAAGTTATTAAAAAAAAAAGGTTCACCACGTGGCGCTCAACACCTCCCATAAACACCCGAACACACATAAAAAAAACCCCAGTAATTAATGGCTGGTTTTAGAATTCCACTAATAACCCCAAGCTAACAAACCCTTAGATTTAATTTATATTTTGCCTACATGTTCCAAAATTTAATAATTTTGGTTATGATATTTCAATAATGTTCAACTTTAATTATTGAGATAACAAATTCGTTAGATATACTAGATTAATTTTTAAATTCGAATATATTGATAAATTGATTATTATAGTTTTGAGGTTAGTTTGATTTAAACAAAAAAAAAAAAAAAAAAAAGAAGATAAATTAAAAAAATACATCATGATTAAAAGTAAGCATTATTGAAATATGGAGGATAAAAATATTCAATTTTAAAACATAGAGATTAAATTAAAACTAGACTCCAAATTTTAAAATAAAAAGTGAGAATTATTGAAATGATACCGTAAAAATGTTTATTTTTGAAATGCACAGACCAAACAAAAATTAAACTCCAAACCTATAACCAAAAAGTAAAATTTCCCTAAAATTAAGAACACCAGCAGCTGCTGTAATTCCTTTTTAAACTTCCACAAACGGGTGAGCTGTTCAAGACTCACCTAACACCTCTCTCATGTCGATGACCTGATGAAGCCATAAGAATCCCAACAGCCACCATAAACATAAACAACATGGTGACAAGCAAAACGTATGTTTTTCTTGAACATCTGCGGTATTCTCCGAACAGAACAACTCCCCAGAATGTGCTCACCAATGGAAATGCCTGAAACAATCATTTCAGAATTCAAACCGTTGGGAAATCATTTACTAAACTCATATGGTTATCGAATAATAACTTCTTTCATCTCAAAATTAATTTAGAACGTGTGTAATAGTCCACCCATCATAACTCACTTTTTAATGCGGTAGTATTTAATATGATTTTGTTAGTGGTATCACAACCAGATTCTTGACTTAGCGATGTGGGTGAAAACTCCCTGTCTAGAATAAAGAGGAGCAATCTAGTACCGTTTGAGTGTACTTTGTTTGAGGGGAGGTCTTTCGATATACACAAATGTACTAGTACTGGGTAAGTCTCAAAGGGTTTGATGTGTACTTTGTTGAAGAGAGAATTGTTCATATTGCATGCAAACAAAGTCCCATATAACTAAGTTATGGGAAAGATCTTGTATTGTATATAAGGAGGTAAAAACTCCTCCATTCATATGAGAACTTTTGGATGATGACAAAAAAAAAGTCACGAAGGATGATTGTCAAACTGGATAATATCATATCAATATGCATGCTCGTTGTCCTAACAGATTTGATTTGTTGTTGTTAAGAAGTACAACTAGATTAATCAACATAGGTTGACCTATTCCTAATTGGAGTCGTTGAGATGCAAATAAAATTGTCCCACGTTGTCCCTTATAAGGTTGTCATCCTTAACCCTCATCAAAGTGAATTTCGAAAAACTAAAAAGGTCTTGAGTCCAATTCATAATGACTACCTACTTAGACATTCACGCTTAATAAACAAGTGTGAAATCATGTCCTGTACGGGTGAGAGTAACCATTGGATGATCATACCACCAACATAATTAGAGGGATGAGATTTGGAGGGTCCATTAGTTGATCATAGAGGTGAGCGTAGAGGATTAGAAAAGGAATAGCAAGATGAAAAGGAAGAGGATTCAAATGTGCACGCTGGACAATTTGATGAAAATAGTCGAGGCGTACATAAGTTGGTCCATAGATTTACGAATATCGGAAAATTTCAGTTGAAATGAGGTGGAAAAACTGACCTGCACAGAATCTGCTGCTGCATATCCAGCAGCTTGACCGCCCATGAACTCCAAACCATTGCCAAATCCACACAAAAAACCAGCCAAAATGGCCAATCCTCTACCATTCCAATCATTAAGATATGCGTTGAATGATGTCTGGGGTAAGTTCAACATAGGGCGGTAAAGGAAGACGATGTTAAGAACGAAAGCTAAGACGAAAAACGAGGTCGAGAAGTAGAAAAATGCAGCATAGACGGATAAGTGCGGGACGCCGTCCTTCAGAGTGTGCCAACGGTCGTTTGTGGCCAAATTGAATGCAGGTGAGAAGAGAGAAAGGAAAACACCAGCAATGAAAGTTATGCACAGTCCCATGAGTGTGCTCTTACCAGACACCTGCAAGAATGTGCCATTTCTAGTCACTCGGGAATGAAGAAAAACAGAATACTTTAAGAATTCTAGAATGCATGTGTCAAAATTTTCCGTTTTGAAGGGATGAGTTCATTAATGTAGTGACTCTAAATCACTTATCAGCTAATCAGCTAAAAAACTTAAACCGATGAGTTGAGATAAATTTAAGAGTAAAATATTATTTTGGTTAATAAACTTTCGTATTTGTTTTATTTTTGTTCATAAACTTTCAATATTCTAATTTTAATTTCTTAATATTGAGTTTTGTTCCATTTTGGTCATAAACTTACAGATGTCCAATTTTAGTCTTATATATGGTTTCAAAAAAAAAAAAAACTTAAAATTAGTCCCTACAATAAATTTGAAGGCAATATGAATCCAAATTGATCAATAATATTAATAATTTTAATACAATTAAAGATAAAATGTAAGACATTTTTTAAATTTAGAACGAAAGTTGATAATTTTTTTAAAAAAACATAAGCAAAAAAAATTATAATGACCAATTTTAAGTTTTTTTTTGAAAGTTCAGCGATCGAAACAGAAGTAAGCTCAAAGTTTATGGACTAAAATTGACTTTTGAAAATTCAAGAATGATAATGGAACAAATCTCAAAGTTTTGAGATTATAATTAGACTTTTGAAAAATTCAGAAATTAAAATAAAACAAATCTCAAAGTTTAAAGACAAAAATTAGACTTTAGAAAATTTAAGGATTAAAATGGAACAAATCTCAAAGTTTAGGGGCTAAATTAGACTTTTGAAAATTCAGAGATCAAAATGATATTCTATCCTAAATTTAATTATAAATAACTTGTGAGGGTCCTACTCTGATATCATCGAATCATGTCAAATTTCCAATCAATCCAAAAACTTAAATTTTAAGTCGATAGATTAAAGTAAATTTAATTATAACAACCAACGCAAACCTTAATGGATCTTCTGTTTTCAAGTTGAAGAAGAAAGTCAGCCGTCCCAGCTTTAGCATTTGTTGAGGAATAACCGGTATTCTCATTGTCTGTTGATTCAGCAAAACACATTTCAAACAAATCCAATTGTAACCAATCAACTAAAAAGACAATAACATAGGATTTACCATGACTTAAAAATGGAGAGACTTCAATTGTCCTGTCAAAAAATGAATTTGGAAGGAAATATTTCATCATCTAAAAGTTTAAAACAACTTCAATATAAATCAATAAACAACCAACCTATATTTAACAACAAAGCTTTGAATTCGAGTGGTGATTATGAATAAGATCGAACATCTATTAACCTTACTCACTACTACGCATAAAAAAAAAAAAACAAAAACGTACTCGAACTCGTTTATTGAATTGGTAGACAAGCATTCGAGCTTTGCTTTCTTATCGGCCATGTTGGACGAGTGAACGGCCGTACCGAGAAATACAGCAATCAAAAAGCAAGCGACACCGGAGAAAAGAATCTCGGCTCTATTGATTTTTCCATCGAGAAAATAGTTCAAGGTTGAGCCTTTTGAAAAGAAACAAGAAGAGGAAAAGAAGCCCATCAACAAAACATCTATTCGAGTAGTTAATAACTGATAGGTTGATTTCTTTTACATGGTAGTGAGCAGTGTTCTAAAAGACGTAAGTCGCAAAACATGTCTTGGAAAAGTGAGACACGCTTAATAAGGTACGTGCCTTTTGGCGTTTTTCATAAAGCCCACAAGACCCAAGATAACTAATTCAAGATATTTCAATACCTAAAATAATTTAGTTCTTCAGCTCACAAAGACAACATTCGCACTTTCTTTTTTCTCTCTTCTGCAACTCATATTATTCCGCTTCTCTAACCACACATTCTCTAATTCTCAATTCACATCATTATCCGTGAATTCTTCTTCATAATGCTACGTTTATAAACTAATAGTTGAATTTTGTGTATATTTAATATATTATTTTTAATTAAAACTTTCATTTCTTTCCATGTAATAAAGGTAATAGTTGAATCTTATGAGCATGCTATGTATATTATTGTAATTGAATTTCATTTCAGTCCATGAAATGAAGGTTAATAGTTTATTTGTATGTATGTTTTATATATTATTCTTGGTTAGAAACTCGTTTCTTTTCATGAAAGTGTTTTTTTATAGTACACACACATCGATATATTATGTATTTTTATATAATTTTCCTTAAGTGAAGTGCCTTGAATTTTATTAGGCTCCAGAAGATCATTACGCCTTAGTGCATCGCCTTTTAAAACACTCCTAGTGTGTAAGAGGGAGAATGGAACAATTATAGAGACCTATAACTACAATAATACTACAAATGAGGACTTCTGAAACTGATAAACCAACAAACGCCCAAGCATATTGAGAGCAAAGATTCCCAGCACTCAGTGCTACACCACCGGCCATGGCAAACATGACAGAAGGCCAATTATCCTGCACATAATATTTTACAAGATTTCACACCCATTGCATATGATTAATAAATTTGTATCAATGATAACAAATAATGCATTATGAATCACAGGTCTACTTCTTACTCTCAACCATTAGTTTAAGTTTTTGGTTGTTCAACATAGTATAAGAGTAGAAAGCCTTAAATTCAAACCTTTGTGAAGTCGTTTTATTAGATAGTGTGAGCAACCATCTCAAAATTAATTAGAGATGAGAGGAGTAGTCCACCTATCTTAGGTATTGTTCCGAAGTTTTCCAACTTTCCAATATGAGATTCTCAACATGCCCCTCAAGATGGTGCTATTTTTGAGTCCACAAATCTCGAATCGGATCCAAATTTTATTTTTATTGGAACGAATACCCGTTTGAGTTTATTGAACTCTGATATCATATTAGATAGTGTGAGCATCCATCTCATAACTAATTATCTTATAGTTGAATTATGTTAAAGCACCAATCAATCCGAAAATTTAAACCGATGGGATTGGAGTAAATTTAAATTAGGGAGGAAATGAGTTGGTAGGGACTCTAACTTTGGACCTCCACCTATGTTGAATTATGTTAAATCACCAGTCAATTCAAAAGCTTAAGTTTGATAGGTTTTAAGTAAATTTAATTATATGAACCAATATACAACTAGGAAGTTTTCTCTCTTTCCAATGTGATCCTCAACAGTTTCATCCCCAATTGAGTTTCTAAAAGTTTCTCATCTTTCCCGTTTGGGTTGAATATTATAAACACGTGATCCAATTTAATGTCAAAAAAAATTACAACGGTGTTATGAAAACAGAACAATAATCGAAATAATAGTGTAAAGAACGTGAAGAAGAGCACACAAATTTACGTGGTTTATTAACGATGTGTTAACTACATCCACAGACAGAAGAGAAAAACAGTTTTATTATGGGAGAGTGAATACAAGAATGATGATCAAATGAGACTAGAGGTTTTAAGAGAGTTTATAAAGCACACTCTCATTAAATCCTAACACATATAAGGCTAATTACATGAATGCTCATGTGTGCAAACATAAACCTAATTGCATATTTCATCTAAGTTTTGGAGCGTTGCCCCGAGCCTCCACTAGTGGCTTCGCCCCTGGACCCCTACTATCTGACCGAGTAGCGAGATCTCCGCTCGTTAACCGGACAGCAAGACCCCAACTAAGTAATCGTAGGGCATCAATCAGTTTAAGACATATTTTCACAAGTTGTCTGCCAAGTTTCATAGTATGAAACAAAATAAATGATGGTGAATGAAATTTCAATTGTAAATCTATGAAAATCAAACCTGAGATTGAGAAAGCTGTTGGATAAAGTTCGGAGACTGTGGTGAGCTATTTCCAAACTGACCAAGTGTGAAGGCAAGAAATATAGCAGCTAAATAGTTTGCAAAGGAGTAATCAAGGAAAGTATGCTGAGGAAGTCGCCCCCGCAGTTCAAGAAGGGTCAAAATTGCAGGGTACGTCCCCAAAAAGAAGAGGGACATTACCATACATGCTATTGCACCTTCTTTACTCTCCACTACATACATGTTTTTACTTACAACTATGGAATGAGGAAATTCCAAAGAGTTCCTGCTGATAAAACTTAAATTAATCAGTGAAGATCTCTTTCTTTTTTTCTATTATAGGAAACATAAACTTTGGTTGATGTATGAAAAGTTATAAACAAATTCCTATAAGTAGTCACAGAAACTCTTCATCATTCAACAATTAAGAGAAGCAAAACAATAGTTCTTAAAATGAGAAATAGAGTAATTTTATGTCATATGTTGAGATATGCCTTGAACTATTGATGTCCTGCGATAACTTAGCCGGAATCTCGCTGTCTAGTAGGGAGAGAGAGCCTTTTTGGCTGGTCAGCAAGTCGGGGGTCTAGAGGCAACACCATGTCCCCGAAATCTAGACAAAATTGTAATAGAATTTATGTATTCATATTTAAGCCTTCAAGTAATTCGGTCATTTATTGTAATATAGTTTTATGAGAGTGTACTATATAAACTCATAAAATTCTAACCTCTCTGATCAACATTCTTGTGCTCATTCTTCTTGAGAAAATTATTCTTCTCTCTGCCTCTAGGTATAACTAAGACATTGATAGTGAACTACGTAAATCAGTGTGTATTTTTCTTTTGCTTTCTTTCTACTCTTATTTTGATTGTTGTTTCGATTTCATAACATCATAGCTAGGACAATAGACTTTCCTCTTGATCTGGTTGATCGAGAAGTTTATCAAAGTGTCCACATCCTCTAACAAAAAGCAAAATAATTATCTAACTAATTAAAAAAAAACCCAAGGTCATGTTTGGGAGTGGTTTTGGAATAACTAATTAAAATCACTGCCAAACATGTCCTAAGACCAATGAAATTCAAACAATATAGCAGAAGCCCAAAAAAGGAATTCAATTTTTGATCTAAACATTACAATGTTTAAAGTTAAAATATAATCTCAAACTCAGAAAAGGGTGTTGCTTTAATAAAACAGACCTAACCAATCAGAGAGAGAGAGCCAATAAGTTTGAAAGACAAACTCCAGCAGATTGCAGGAACCCTTCAAGCAAGAACAAAACCAATGCTAACTTGGAGTAAATCAAATCACAGAGTGGTTGCAGAATGAAATTGCTTCTGATTGCAACAGTGAGAAATATTAGAGAAGCAAAATGAAGCTTGTTCTTCAAAATGCTTTTTTTATTTTTTAATATGGTGGCAATGACCATGTTATACCAGCTGCACACTAAAGTCAAAAGAATCTTTATTCCAACCTTTTCTAATAAACTGATAGATATATAGTACAAAAAAGATGCTATGGCTTGTCTGACTAATATGTTAGACATGTTAAAACAATAAGTGT
>JBBMEG010000003.1:3347885-3402098 GCA_037832605.1 Cyclanthera cordifolia
AATGAAAGAGTAGGTACAGGAGACCAAAATGAAGAAAGAAAAAATATAGTAGAGTTATTGGAAATTTCTGTAATTTTTATCTCCGTGTGTTGTTATCTTTCTTAAACAACTGAATTCTCTACCATTAACAGAATACTATAAGTTGAAGCAGAAAAAGTGGGAGGTTTCAAAAGAAGGGGAGGTGTGGATGTTATTAAACTTAAATAATAAATCAATTATATTTTCCAATGTAATATGGAAAATAATGAAAGAAAGCAGATAGATTGAAAAACTCTTTTTTTATTTTTGAGAACACATAGATTGGAACATTAGAATAACACAACATAAAAAAAGAAAAAATTACCCACTTCTTAGTGGGGGTGTTTGGGTGTCTGGTTAACCTTACACGTAGCCCATTGAATTATTTTTTTTTCTTCCTTATTTCATTTCTATTTCTAAACAACTATATCTATTATATTAATTATCTTCAATTTTTTTTTTATATAAAAAAACAATCTCCATCTCATCAACTTTTATTCCTTCCCAATCCAGAGTCCAAACACATAATTACTAACACTTTTCTTCCCTTCCGTTTCTTTCCGACTTCCGTTTCTTTCTCGGAGTAGCCAAACACGCCCTAATTATCTTATTTATACTTTCCAATACAATATAAGGATAACAATGTGTCTACCTATAGATGAAGCACCAGTCAAATCATCAATTTTAATATATGATTTACACTGTTTTTTTATATATTTGTATGGCAAATTATTAAACTCAACATATTTTGGGAAGCACAAACTAGATACTTACCTTGGAGATGGAGAAGTTTTGCTCTAAAAAAATAAAATAGGTACCTATATATTGCATCTATGAATGTTTACTGTTGAATATTTTTGGAACATGATACTCAAAAATACAGAAAATTACCAGGAACAATTGTTAACAGTAGTATTAAAAACCAACACCAACCATTTCATTAGGTTCAAGATTTCAAACTACAGTGCCCTAACACCTCTTTTTCTTTGTCAGTACGCAAAATGAACACAAAACAGGGAAAATCATCTCAAATTATAAACAATCCCAATTTCAAGCAAAAGCCCATACCTCTTTCACTCAGCAGCTCAACTTTCGTGGTCCAACACTACTCTCAACGGCATCTTTGAAGTCTCCTCTTGTGCATTTTCTGCTCTTCTATTTATATGGGTTGGAGAGCTCTGTTTGGTCTTCATTCTTGTTTGCTATTAATTAAAAGTTTGCTTGTATAAAAACATTCTCTCTAATGTGTCAAGACAAGTACCTAGTCTCTTCTTTTTCCCTCTCTGCTCGTCCTTGTTTATGTACAATTCATTTATTGTAAAGGTTTGTCAAGTCCTGACATGTACTTGTTTAGGTGTGGCTCTCTATTGACCACCATTGTATCTTTTTTTTTTCAATTGATAAAATAAGTTCTTAACAAATATTTACTTAGTAGAATAAACTAGAATTAATTATGATAATGACAAATATAAATTAATGGAGTTAAAAGAAAAAAACAATAACACAAAAATCTTATGTGGTTCGAACGAAGCATACATTTACGGGTGAAGACGACAAGAATATTCCACTAGAGTTCCAAAATGTTACAATGGAGCACACTCAATCCTCACCAAAATCCCCAATACACCAAAAAGTTTGAACTTATCAAAATTAATTTATAAATGCAATTAGAAATTAATAGAAAATGATTTAAGAAAAGAGAATTAAGAATTCTATTGAAATTCTTGGTGCATAAACAAATACATGTGGCCTATATAAATATAGTTATAGGTGAGGAGGAAATCAAAAATATTTCCGATGTGGGAATTTGAAATTAGCGGCACAACAAATCTCCACCTTGACACTAATTGATCTGAACGTCAAATGAAAAACTTCAGTTGTCTTCGTCGAATTAAATAGTTCAAAGACTAACCAAACTCAAGCAATGTTTGAATTTGTTTAATGAAAGAGATTTAGTCATCATATCAGCTAGATTGTCGTTGATACTAATCTTGCTCAGAACAATATCACCTAAAGCAATGACCTCACGTACAAAATGGTACCGAAAATCAATGTGTTTTGTCTTCTCATAAAACATTTGTTCTTTTGAAAGGAATATAGCACTTCGACTGTCACAAAAGACTGTAGAAATCTACAAGTCTTCACTAATTTCACTAAACAGTCCCCTCAACCATATAGCTTCTTTACAAGCCTCAATAATAGTCATATACTCAGCTTCTGTTGTAGATAGAGCAACTATATTCTACAAAGTAACTTTCCAAGAAATAGCAGAATCACCAACTGTACACACATATCCAGTCAGAGATCTTCTTTTATCAAGATCTCCAGCATAATCAGAATTCACATAACCGATAACTCTATCTCCGGTTCTCCCAAAATGCAAACAAACATCAACGGTGCCTCATAAATATCTCAGTATCTACTAAACAACTTTCCAATGTTCTTTACGTGGATTGCTCAAATACCTACTAACTGCACTGACAACATAGGCTAAATCAGGATGAGTACAAAACATTGCATACATTAGAGAACCAACTGCACTGGAATAAGGAACTCGAGACATGTAATCAGCCCTTTTGACTGGCTTGACATGATGCATATTGAATATGGACAAAACTTTCAGTATATACCCCTTTTGACTGAAATAAAGTTTTATCGATTTTATATCCTAACAATTTCCATACCAAGAATTTTCTTTGCTGCTACTAAGTCTTTCATATCAAACTCTTCACTGAGCTGATTTGACTTGTCTAATTTCTCTTATATCTTTAGCAACTATCAGCATATCATCAACATATAAGAGAATATATATAAATGATTCATCATGATTTTTCTTGAAGTATACACAACTGTCCTATCTAATTTTCTAGAAATCATATGTAGTCATAAAAGAATCAAATTTCTTAAACCATTATTTTGGTGATGTTTTAGGTCATACAGAGACTTCTGCAAAAAACATACATAGTCTTCCTTTCTTGAAACTGTAAATCCCTCTGGTTGATGCATATAAATTTCTTCTTTAAGTTTTCTATGTAAAAATGAAATTTTTATATCTAACTGCTCAAGTTCAAGATCATGAATAGCTACAACGCCAAGGCAAAACACGAATAGAGTTATGTTTCACAACCGAAGAAAATACATCAGTATAATCAATACCAGAGATTTGACTAAAGCCTTTAGCAACTAACCTTGCTTTATATCTGGCTTTCTCAACTCCGGAAACACCTTTCTTTTTGTTTCAAACCCCATTTGAAACTAACGGCTTCCTTACTATGGGAAAGCCTCACAAGATCCCATGTATCATTTTTATTTTTATGTAGAGACTCTTTTTTTTTTTCTTGCATTGCAATCAATCCATTTATCAAAGTTGTTACAACTTAGAACCTATTTAAATGTAGGCGGTTCTTCACTAGAATCAATGTCTTCAACAACATTTAAAGCACAAGCTACCAGACCAGCTTCTACATATTTCCGTGGAGGCCTAATTTCTCTTCTAGGTCTATCTTTAGCAATGGAAGATTGGGTTGGTACTTTAAAAGGCAAATCAGTATCACCGCTTTGAGGTAACTCAGAAGAAGCACTTGATGAAGAAGTACCAGAAGTAGAACCAACGTCTTGATCAGGTCTACAATATGATTTTAACCCAAACTCCACCTGCATAGACAAACTCTATTGAATTTTATTTGAAGAGTGTATTTTAGAAGATTTTCCACTCAACATGGAAGATTCATCAAATATCACATCTCTACTAACAAAAATCTTTTAATCTTGGGATACCATAACTTATATCCCTCAACACCAGGCTTGTAACCCATACAAATACATTTCAAAGATATTGGTTCAAGTTTACCATCATTTAAGTGACCATAAGCAGGACAACCGAATATCTTCGGATCTGAATAATTGGCAGGACTACAATACCACACTTCTTGTGGTGTCTTTTTCTGACGAGAAATATTCGAAGAGCGATTGACAACATGACATGCTAAAGTAGCAGCTTCAACCTAGAAGGATTTAGGTAAGCCAACATTTGATAACATGCAACACACCTTACTAATTAAAGTCTGATTCATCCGCTCTACTATTCCGTTTTACTGTGGAGTATAACGAACTGTTAAGTGTCTAACAATTCTTTGTGACTTGCAAAAGAATTAAACAAAATTTCAAACCATTGTTTTTACGAAGATATTTTATCTGAAGTCCTATCTGTTTCTCAATCATGGTCTTCCAACCTTTAAACTTAGAAAATACATCACTCTTCTGCTTCAGAAAAAATACCAAAACCTTTCGAGAAAAGTCATCAATAATGCTGAGCATATAAAATGCACCACCTTTAGAAGGTACTTTAGCTGGATCCCAAAGATCAGTGTGTATGTAATCAAGTGTTCCCTCTGTACTATGAACACTTTTGAGAATTTAACATGTTTTTGCTTTTCAAAAATACAATGCTCACAAAATTTAATATCAATAACTTCATGTCCATCAAGAAGTCCTCTTTTGCTTACCTCGATCATTCTATTTTCACTCATATGTCCAAGACGCATATGCCAAAGTCGAGTAATATCATTGTCAGATAACGAAGGTGTAGAAATTGCTATATCACCAAGAATAATAAAACCCTGTAATACATAAAGATTGGCAAATTTTTCTGACCTCTCATAACCATCAAACTACCTTTACTAACATTTGCATTCACGAATGAAGTTGTACCCTTTTTCAAGCAAGAGTACTCAAAGAGATCAAACTTCTCTTTAAATTAGGAATGTGTCTCATATCTGAAAGTGTTCTAACAACTTCATCAAACATCTTGATTCTGATTGTTCCAATACCAATTATCTTACCTATGAATTATTTTCCATCAATATTGTGTGTTGGCTTTTTGGCTATTGTCTAAAATTAATTAATTTTAATTAATTGATTAATTAATATTTTGACGAAAACAAACTTTAATTTTGTTTATTGATATTTTAGATTTTCGAAGGGCTTATTATGTAGAAATTGAAGAGACGATTCCAACGCATTTTGAATCATTCAAATGACC
Source organism: Cyclanthera cordifolia (assembly GCA_037832605.1). Lineage (NCBI taxonomy): Eukaryota > Viridiplantae > Streptophyta > Magnoliopsida > Cucurbitales > Cucurbitaceae > Cyclanthera > Cyclanthera cordifolia. Next base: position 3,352,945 of record JBBMEG010000003.1, read on the forward strand.
AGAGTTTAAATGAAGAAGATATGGACATTTGAAGTTTTGATGAAAAAATCGCCCATGGGAAAAAAAATTATTCATTGTCTTATTGTTTCCTTTTACACCAAATCTCTTTCTATCTCATCTCTATCTAATCTCATCCATCCATTACATTTTCCATAAATCTAAAGCCCATGATTTATCACATCTTCATCAAATCTCACCAGTTGATCATTTTGCCATAAATTCAACGGTCGCCTTTAATCTTCTCTTCCATAAATCACTTGTCTCAAATTTTGAATTTAGAGACAGAAACATATTCATTCTAAATAGGCCATAAAATTTTCATTACTTCACATATTCTTGAATCGGCGTATAACAAATTTATGAAGAAGTTGTCATTGCTAAACTTGTATATCTTGCATTCGAGAGGTATTTTGGTTGTGAGAAAACTAAGTTGGTTTAATCCTGAACTAGTAAAACGATTTGAGTTTCTCTTTCACTTAAAAAAAGAGAGTAGTAGTGGTTTAATCCCGAACCTACGAAAAGGATTTAGGTTTCTCTTTAGCCTATGAAAAAGATGGGCGCGGAGGTTTGATTCTCATCCGTAAGAGGATCATCAATAGAATCCCCAAGAAGGAGTCTTGGGGGTGGAGTAGGGATTTTCCGAACCACTTAAAAAACTTTGGCGTCTCTCTTTCTCTTAACTTTTATATTCCACTATTTCATTATTGCATCTCATATTTATTTTATTGTATTTTTAGTTAACAAAGTGTACCAGAAGATATTGAATCATCAGGTGAAAATCAGTCCCTATTGAGACACATATGAAATGAACATCCTAAATCAAGAATCCAATCATCAGATTTTAAATTGTTGTTAGAAGCAACTAGAAGTTCACCATCACTGTCAACATTTTCAACAACACTAGCTTCACCGGAGCTTTCAGGTCGCTTTTCCTTTTAGAAATGTAGGAGTTCTTTTGTTCTTATTTTGTAACTTGTAGCATTAAGAAGTAGCAACATTTCTTCTTACAATAATTGCAAGTTTTAATTTTATTTCTAGATTTTGATCGATTTCTCTGATTGCCATCATTTTTCTTCTCTTGTGTTCTCCTCCGAACTACTAACCCCTCTCCAGAACTCTCAGCTCTACCAGTAATATGTTTAATTTTCTCTTTGTTGAACAAACTATCATATACTTCATTTAAAGTGAGAGTATCACGACTATATAATATCATATGAGGGAGGTAGAAAACACAATAAAATCAAGGCCAAATCTTCATCTTCATAGCTAATTTCCAAGACTTCTAAATCGTAGGTAATTTCTTTAAAATCAACTAAATGGTTGTCTAAGAATGATCCTTCATCCACATGATAAGAAAATAATCGCTGCTTCGAATGCAATTTTGTAGTTAAAGTTTTTTCATGCAAATTTGTTCTAACTTTAACCATAAATCAGCAGCTGATTTCTCTTTCAAAATATTTTGCAAAATTTCATTCAAAAAATGAAGATGTATTAAATTAAAAGTCTTTCGATCTTTGATTTTCTTTTCTTCTTCAGTCAAAGAAGCAGACATTTTATTAATCCCTAATAAAGCTACTTCTAAATTCATTTGGACAAGTACTGCCCACATTTTAGCTTGCCATAATGAAAATCTAGTATTGCGATATAAAAACGGTACTTGATGTTTCATAGTTTCCATAAAAAATATCTCAACCAAACGAAACACAAAAAAAATTATAATAAACTTGCTCTAATACCACTTGTTAATAAATATTTACTAGATCAAACATATACTACTTGATATCGATGCAACAGAATAAACTAGACTTAACTATGGCAATGAGAAACATAAATAAATGGAGTAATGAGCAAAAAACAATAACACAAAGATCTTACGTGGTTCGAACGAAGCCTAAATCTAGAGGCGCAGACAACAAGAATATTCCACTAGAGTTCCAAAATGGAGATTACAATGGAGCACACTCAGCACCTACCAAAATCCCCAATATACCCAAAAGTTTAATCTCACCAAAATTAATTTCTATAGGCAATTAGAAATTAATAGAAACTAATTTAAGAAAATAGAATTAAGAATTCTATTGAAATTCTTGTTGTATAAACAAATACATATGGCTTATGTATTTATAGTAATATGTGAAGAGGAAATAAAAAATATTCTCAATGTGGGAATTTAAAATTAGTTGCACAACATAAGTTAATGTGTAGAGGATCACATTGTCAAAATTATCCTTTTTGTGCACTCTGTCTAGTTCTCTGTTTGTTCACTTGGTATTAGAGCAAACATGGCAAACATCAATCAAACCTTAACCTCGTCACAATCACCTTCAACTGGAATACAAGCCTCTGGTGTAGCCTCTTCTCAAAATCCAGCAAGAAACATCAACCCGATCCACACTCAGACAAACCCAAGTATGGTTCAGATAACCTCCGGTGGTGTTCTAGTTGGAACCTTGCATTTTTCAACATACTCAACTAGGCAACATCCATCAAACTCGATAACATAACTTTCGTCTATGGAAGAATATAGTTCTCTTTATTTTATGGAGCTACAAGCTCGATGGATATAGCATAGGAAAACATGACTGTCAAGAATCTGAAATTGTGATTCCCCCATTTGAAGACGAACCAACGTGTCTGAAAATGAACAATACGGAGTATGACATCTAGGTGCAAGCAGACCAAATGTTAGTTGGGTGGGTGTACAACTCCATGACAACTGAAATAACAACTAAAGTTTCAAACCATGATGGAACTACTCTAGTGTTCTGAAGCTGCCTACAAGACTTCTATATAATTCAAGCAGCCTCTCAAAAGGACCATCTCAGACGTCTTCTTCAACAGACTCGCAAAAGAAATTTAAAGATATCAGAATATCTTCTGCAAATATAAAGTTATGTTGATAACTTAATACTTGCTGAAGCACCGGTTGATGAAAATGATCTCATTTCCTATGTTACAGGAAGGCTAGACGAGGAATATACTATCATTGTTGTAGTTATCCAAAGTCTAGAGAAGAAATAGAACATTGTTCAGAATCTTTTCCTAACTTATGAAAATAGGCAAGAACATCTACAATCTGTTAAGAAAAACCATCTCCATTAACATGCCATCAGCAAATGTTGCCACAAGACAAAACTTACCCTACACTCCCTCCTCATCTTTTGGTCATTCTCAAGAAGGAAATTCTAAAGTTGATTATTTTGAAAAAGGAAAGGGTAAGGGATAGCCAGAAACAGGCCCCATTCTAATTTGTCAAGTGTGCTAAAATAAAAAACATGAAAGACATATTTGCTAACAAAAATTTGACGTAAACTTCAAGCGTGGTCAAGGTCGCAACAGATATGCTAGATCTTTGACAGCCTTAATTGGTACCCTAGAACATGTGAAGGATGTAAATTAGTACTTTGATAGCGAAGCCAGCAGTCACATAACCTCAGATCTTGGCAATCGCTCTCTGAAATCTGAATACAGGTTTGGACACCATTGTGGTAGGAAATTGTAGTCATTTACCTATTCAAAATAGTGGCACTTTTGTTATTTCATCTAGTTTTAAAGATTTGAAACTACTAAATCTCCTTCATGTGCCCTTAATTAACAAAAATCTCATTAGCATCTTAAAATTGACTATGTAGAACTCAGTTATTGTTGAATTTCATGATAGTTTTTGTGTTGTTAAGGACAAAGTAACTCGAAATAAGCTGTTGAAAGGATCTCTCAAGGATGGTCTTTATTAGCTGCCAACGACATCCACCACCTCAACTACTACTACTACTACTAGTGATGCTTTGGGAAGTCATTTTGTTTTGTTGCAATGATTAAAATCAGGATAAGTCGATCTTGTAAGCAACTCCTGGTAGTCATGCAGTGTTAGCTTGTACTAAGGATATATGGCATAGTAGGCTAGACCATCCCTCTCCAAGAAATTTATCTATAATTATCAAGTCTTGTAATCTTACCAAATCCATCAATGAAAAACAAACATTTTGTGAAGCATGTCAATTTGGAAAATCTCGCAAACTCCGTTTTAACACATCTACATCTTATGCCTCTCATCCTCTAGAATTAATTCATATTGTTTTGTGGGAATTGGCCTCTATGTTGAGCATCAATGGTTACAAGTACTATATCAGTTTTCTGGATGATCATTCCTTCTTTACTTGGATATTTCCATTAAAACTCAAGAGTGATACAACTTCAATGTTCAAACATTTCAAAATGTTAGTTAAGAAGGCACACAACAACTCCATCAAGTGTGTTAGGTGTGATGAAGGTAGAGAATTTCAACCACTAATTCAGTTTGCCTTCAAAGTTGGTATTAAAATTCAGTTGGTCGGGTTGAAAGAAAGCATCGCCATATTGTTAAGACATGCCTATCCCTTTTAGTAGCCAAAATGTGGTTAATCTATTAGTGGGATGCTTTCCACACTATCGTTTATCTAATAAACAGAATGCCAGCAATTGTGCTCGATAGTCAAGTTCCATATAAGCTTTTAAATCTGCGGTCACGTGACTATCATAAACTTCAGGTATTTGGGTCAACATGCTATCATTGCCTTAAACCTTATCAGCAACATAAGTTCCATTTCCACACCACCAAATGTGTGTTTCTCAACTATAGTGATCATCACAAAGGCTAACGTTGCTAAGCTCTTTAAGACATATTTATTTATCTCGACATGTGTGTTTCAATGAAAAAGATTTCCCATTCTCTTCCGATTTCTCCACCAACTCTACACAAACAGCTTAGCTAACTCCTAACACTTGGAACGTCTTCTTTAGTGCAAGAGACCTTCTCTCTTTGTACGGCTTCTACCAACATCCTGATGTGATAGTAGGATGCTACCTCACGCCTCGAAGTATGCTCTCTCCCCTGGTAGCCTACCCCAACTTTCACAAGAGGGTGGAAAGAAAGGTGGTTCTTCGCTGTGGGGCCTTGGGAAGCCCTTGGTGTCGAGGCCTCAGCGATGGTTCCCACTTCCTTCGGAATATATGGTGCCTTTCTTTCTCACTGTTTTTGCATGTATTCACTTTGCATTGTACTTATGTTTTGATATTGATTCTAGTGCACATGAACTTGAGTCCCTGCTCCCGGGTGTTGAAGTTTTACGACCTCGTGATGACTTATCTTGATGAGGTCACCCGCAACACGCAGTACCTGACCCCTAAGTCGTTGTCGCTCTACAACCTTCTTTCAAAGTCGATTGTGTCTGATGACTCAAACTCATACTCACCCATCCTGGAGGAAGAATTAGTTTCAGGTATGTTGTTCATCTCTTATATTTGTTTACTTTGAGTGGTGCGAGTGTCACCTAATATATTTTTGCTCGTGTCTAGTTACTATGAAATATGAACCTTCATTGAGGCACGCCTTCAACATTGTGACCCACCAATCATCCCACTCAGTTTTTAGGCCTCATACTATGAAATATGAACCTTGAAAGTGACAAGGTGGACCTTACTTCGGGGGGTTGTCCGCTTCTGCTTGATGAGGATGAAGACTTTCCCTTTCCTGAGGTTTCAAATGACTTAGACGTCGGATCAGATCCCGAATTTGATAGACCGAGCTTTACATCTGATCATGCTTCGTCTCCAATTCAGGCTAGCTTTTGTGCACCTCGGACGCCCTTATGCGGCCTTCCTTCTACGTTTGACTCCTACTTGCTATCAAGGTCATACTGTCCAAAATTGAACCCAATAGAGGAAAGGACTCTAGCTTCTAGCTTATGGAGTGAGGTGAGACTTCTTCCACACCCTGTCCCCTAGAAGACGCCTCCTAGGTCTTGAAAAAGGGGGATCGCTTAATGCACGAGGTATACTTGCTAAATTTCTATATAGCGATTTGTTTGTTTAAGTCTGTAGGCTGACCTTTTACTTTATGTTTGCAAGCCTTTATGCACTTTGCTTCAGCTTCACGCCATCTCTCTGAAGGCCTACACTATACTCACTTTTCTTGGGCTTCCAGCTCCAATCAACTTAAGTGGAAATTGGCTCAGGCTTGAAAGGCTCAGCGTGGTTTCGAGGTTGCTATAAACGATCTCTAGACTTTCGCCGAGGTGGCCCGAAGTCTTGTTGCTTGCACATGTAAGGAGGACTTGTCCACCATACTTCGCCTTCTCTGAGAATTGGCTTGTACTGATGGAAAACTGAAGAACACCACTTACTTAGCTAACTTGGGGAAAGGCTCTTCTGCCTTTGTGATTTTAGAGAACAACGGTGGTAAAGCCATCATTGGTTGGGCTCTAGACCGAATCCATGAGGGAGTTAGCTATTACAACCTTCTTCCCCTCTTCAAGCCTCTTTGCACCACTACTGCAGAAAAAGTTGTCGACCCTTCCTTGCCAGCCTTCCAGTCGGGACTTTCCAGCAATCTGACACATGCTTCTTGTTATGAGTCTTGCATTTTCCAACGTGCACCTGAGAGAAACGTCCCCGTTCAGGTCCCTCCAGCTAGGATAGCTCTTGCCCAAGCCGGACTCAACATGCAACTTCTAGTAGACGCAACTTTTGGGGGTCTTAATGATTGTCTTTCTTGATGTACTCATTTTTGAAGTAGAACTTTTTATAAGTACTTTTACCTTGCTAATTGTTGAGTATTTACTTTTTTCTTCAAGTTGTAACCTATACTTGGACTTTTTGAATGCTAGCTTTGATCATTTCTCTATCTCGCTTACTCTCAATTTAAGCTTATGGTAACATCAATATACTTAAATTAAGATAGCCTTTGATATAATGAGAAAATAACTTTTATGGATTTTATTAATTGCAACATGAATTACATTCTATTGAAAGTACTTTTTAAAGTGTTCAACATTCAACGGATGAATGATCTTGTTTCCTTCCATGTCTTTGAGGTAGTAAGTGCCTGGGAGAGCAACTTTAAATGATTTAGTCAATACTGGAGAAAAGATCGATACTGAAAATCATGTCGTGATCCTTCTCAATTCTTTACATGCATGATAAATATAAAGAAGTCAAGAATGCCATCAAATATGGACGTGATTCACTCACAATAGACCTGATTATCAATTCATTAAAGTTTAAAGAACTTTAATTGAAAGCTAAGAAAATAGAGTCAATAACCTTATTCCCAAGGACCAAAGGTTTCAAGACGAATATTTATAAGAATCATGAGCAGAATTTCAAGAATTCGAAGCAGAATCAAAATTCAAACACATCAACAACTTCAAGTTCAAAAGAAAAGCTATTTTGCAACTATTGTGCTAGTTTGATGGCTGGATATGAATCAGTCGAATTGTTGGTTGTAAATGCTGATGAAACCAAGGATCATAATGGATTCTTGACTCAGGTTGTACTTTTCACATGAGTCCTTATAAACATTATTTTGTTAAACTAGAATGTATTGATTCAGGGAAGGTACTACTTGGAAACAATCAATTATGCAACATTGAAGCAATATGAGATATGGTTTTGAAGTTAGTGGATGGATCGACCAAGAGGTTAACGAATGTTCTTAATGTTCCCCAACTGAAAAGGAATCTGATTTCTCTTGGAAGTTTTGATATAGATGGATATAGGTATACATCAACCACAGCTATGATTTCTATTTCAAAAGACTCTTTTATTGAACAGATAAGTAAATTGCAAAATGGCCTATACCTACTTCTGGGAAGAGTAGTGTCTATGGAAGCTAATGTGACTATCAATCATGATTTTTCAAAAGAAACGCGTCTCTGGCATGGAAGATTGGGACATATAAGTAACAAAGGCCTTGAAAGTTTGCACAAACAGAGGTTGTAAGGAAAAGGTGAATACAGACCTTTGTCCTTTTGTGAACATTGTGTATTAGACAAACTCAAGAGAAGCAGCTTCACATGCTCAACATCTAAGACAAGTGAAGTACTTCAGTTAATTCATTCAGACTTGTGGGGACTTGCAAGAGTCAACACACATGAAGGTGCCCGGTATTTCTTATCAATCATTGATGATTACTCACGAAAGCTTTGGGTAATATTACTGAAAAGCAAGGATGAAACGTTTCAAAAGTTTAAAGAATAGATGACTCTTGTTGAAAATAAAAAAGGTAAGTCTTTGAAGGCACTAAGAACTGACAATGGCCTGGAATTTCTAAATTATAATTTTCATAATCTATGTAAAGAAAAAGGGATACATAGACAACTCACTGTCCCATGAACGCCACAACCAAATGGTTTGGTAGAAAGGTTCAATCGAACAATACTTGAAAGATTCTGATTGATGCTCTCAAATGCTCAGTTGCCAAAATCATTCTGGGGAGCGGTAGTGTCAACTGCTGTTTAAATAATCAATCGGTCACCTTCTATTGCATTGAACATGATCACACCGCAAGAGGTATGGACAGGAAAAGCTCCAAATTTGAATAATGTGAGAACTTTTGGATATGTTACTTATGCACATCAAAGACAAGACAAGTTAGATGCAAGAGCAAAGAAATATGTATTCATAGGCTCCGTACAGAGAGTTAAAGGATATAAACTTTGGTCATTAAACCCAAATGAACAAAAATGTTTTACAAGCAGGGATGTAAAATTGAATGAAGATGAAATGCCTCGGACTACTCTTCTTAATTATGAAGTCACGAGCAAGAATAGTTTTGAAATTCAACTTGAAAGTGACATAGTGATGCAAAAGAGTGTCACTGATGATCTAGAAGTTGTCAATTCTCTGAATACCGAAGATGTAGAAAGCACAGATGCACAAGTAAATGAACAGCCTTCCTTGGATTCAGAGGAGAGAGTTGCACATTTACGAACATATTACTTTACAAGAGACAGAAAACGAAGAACAATTAAAGTGCCTAGCAGATACTAAGAAGCTGAGTTTGCAGGGTATGCCCTCAATTGTTATGAACAAATAAGTTCAGAAGAACCAACAAGCTTCAAAAAGGCACTAACGTCGAAAGAATCAAAGGAAGGGATGAATTCCATGAAAAGTGAATATGAGTCTTTGATTAAAAATGAAACATGGATTTTTAACTTCTTGACCACAACACAAGAATGTTATCTCTTGCAAATGGATTTACAAAATCAAGCAAGCAATAGATAAGACGGCTAAGCCTCGGTATAAATCACGTTTAGTAGCTAAAGGCTTCACACAAGAACAACGTGTTGATTGTAACGAAGTATTTGCCCCAGTAGTCAAGTGCACATCAATTCGTGTCTTGCTATCTGTAGCAACACATTTAGAGCTCAACTTGGTTCAGATGGATGTCACCACAACCTTCCAATACGCAGGAATTAAGAATAATTGTTTCATACCAAATACAAATATAAAATTTTTAATTAAGAAATAAACATTAAAAGAAAAAACCATAGAATGCAGTCCTAAATAAAATAATGATGACCAAAGTCGAATATGCACACTATCTTAAGTTATTGGTTGAGTTATTTTGGAGTGTAACCAAAAATCAAGAGGCAAAGAATGCATTTGGTGTGTTTGGGTCAAGAGGAATAAAATTGATAATATGAGAAATGAAAATTAGAGTAGAATAAAAAAGGAATTGATTATGAAGTGAATAATTAATTATGTTTGGTAAAAAAAGAATGATAATGAGATAAACAATCGTTATAAAATAATACAAATTTGTTATGAAAATAACAAAAAGTTGTTAGGAAACAATAAAAAAAAAGTGATTTTGTAAGAAATGATTCAAAACATCAAAAATTATTTTTCGTCTCATTCTTCTCTTTATCAATATTGTGACCCAAACATGCCTAAAATTATATTTGGTATGGTGAAAAAAATTATATCATAGGAAAGAATAGAGATTCATTCTCATTGTTTGAACTACCAACTATCTTTACGTAGTGTCACTAATTTATTCTTAATTTTCTTAATTTAAATCTTCTCTTCTCTTTCCTTAGTCTAACCTGGCGTAAGTTAATAATCCAAAAAATCTTAAAGATGGCTGTCCCTACCATTAGTCACTCAGACGTGTCAATGATAATAATAATTAAACGGAAAGAATATGAAGGTGAATATATTAGGTTACGTTTTACAAAGCCCACCTATAATTAGAAAACATAAAAATAACTTCAGCCACATATACAACCAAACAACAACAAAAAAAATCAGTCATCAAATTCACCCCTTCCCTTCCCACCCAAAACAGGATTTTACCATCCTCCCACTGAATTAAAAACAACTCTAGAGAATCTTCCTTAATTCCCCTACATTCGTGGCCATATCTCAACCGTTCATCGATATCACCCCAACAATACCAAAGCCCAGAGACCGACCGCCACACCCAAAAGCAAGCTTCTCTTTTCATTCAAACCCGCGCCGCCGCTGCCGTCGTTGAAACCCGAACCGCTCCCGCTCGGGCTGATTCCGCTACCGAATACTGTCGGTGTCGTTCCCGGATTCATCGTCGACGGTGTTCCTGGATTCATCGTCGGCGTCGTTCCCGCATTGCTTAATAAATACAAACAAACTAAAATAAACCCATGATTCTAAACTTCTAAAACGACATGCCGTCGACAACAAGTGGAAAAGAAATCGTTAAAATCGGGAGAAGATAACGACAAGAAGCTGATGAGAGAAATCAGCAGATCGAGTGGTTCACATCAATTCATATGAAGACAACACTAAATCTAATAATTAACAATAAACCCATCACCGATAAATCTCTAATAGAGTTACCATTAAGTATAAAATTAGTTAAATCTGAAAGAAACAGGGCAATGGAGTTAAGAAAAGTACCTGGGGCTAGAAGGGTAGACACAACCAGAGGTAGAAGCTGCAAAAACAAAGCCCAGAAAGAAGATGATGAAATCAGAGAAGGGGAAGAGGGGCAAAAGGGTAATTTGGGGAGAGGGTGGAGTTACCGGCGGTGAGGGAAACGCTAGGGGTGGCGGCGCCGGAGAAGTCGCAGGTTCCTTGGGATTGTCCCTTTCTCTGGAAATAACTGTTGACGGCGTAATTGCAGTGATCTTTGACAGTGTTTGGCTGAAAACAGGCGCCATTGGACTGGATCGGCGAGCAGTCAGCTCCAGATCCACAGGCGTAGTCAATAGCTTTTTGAAGGAGTTGCTGGCTCACTCCATCTCTACATAAGCAATAGTTCGCATCTAAAATTGGACAGATTAAACAAATAAAACCAAGAATCAATCAAAACCCACAAAGGTAAATCTGAAGAAAATAAGTAGGAAAAACTTAAGCCTAATTAATTGGAGGAACTTACAAGATCGACCAGTTAGGGCAAGGAAAAACACCAAGAACACAAAAGCCGCCATGATAGGACGCAGTTTTCAGCTGGGAAAGGGTTTAAAGCTTTTAGTTTATTTGTTTTTGTTTTTCTTTGAGGAGTGAATAATGTGGGATGTGTATATATATAAAGTGTTGGTGGTGTGGGAAAATGAGCTGAGCTAAGTAAAGCGGAAAACTTTATGTCATGTATTTGACCGTTTGCGTAAAATTCCCTACAACGGTCTTAAACCCACGTGGGTTATCATAACCTAACCCCGGTTTTACTTAACCCAACCGCATGGTTGAAGTTGGGTTGGTTTTTGGTCATTGGTGCTGCCATTTGCCTGCCTTTGCTTCTACGCTGGCAAAGTAGCCCGGGTTACCATATCCGTTTTTCTTCATTCAAACGTTTTTGTTTTTTTTTTTTTTTCCTTTTTTTAGAGCATTAATCTTTTCTACATTCATTGGCCAAATATTTGTGTTTTTCTAACTTATATTCGGGATTTACAAAAAAAAAAACCCTATAATACCCAACTTTTAACATTTTTATTTTGTTCAGTTTGAATTGAAATAAAATTTTATAATTTTCATTAGGTTAGATCAATTTGTGGGTTTATTAATTTTCAACTCTATTATTTTTTGTCAAAGCGAGCATAGTGTTACAGTCGCACTTTTGAGACAATGAAATGACAAAAATGACAACTGTGTGACACTTCCTCTAACCCGGCGAGCAAGTCAGTCAAACGAAGTCGCAAAATGGGTGATACAACTAGTGCAAACTCTATCACAGACTTATCAAAAGGTTTTCGAAAAGGTAGAAAGATAGTTTGGAAATATGTTTTGTCTTTCAAAGGCTATATAAAAATACAACAAAGACCACTTCAACTATATTGCATTCAACCTATAACTTGGTAAGAAGAAAGCTTCAAGAAGACATATCCCATGTAGTACATTTTGGCACATGATTAATGTGACATTCTTGCATATGAAAATGACGAGAAGTCAACACTTAGAATAAAATGAAGGAAACTATCCTAACATACAATAATGACAACATAACATAAAAGCATGATGAAACGAGGTTGAACGGATATGCGGTCATGTGTAACACGCACTGGACAAACATGACCATCACATTTTCCCCCTACTTAAACGGTTGATGACCCTATCAACCAACTCTGCCCGAACTAAGCGATCATATGAGCAACTTGTTTTGCGGTCCCAACGGACCTTAGTGCCTACAACTTTCTTCCACTTGTAGAAAAATTCTTGTACGAGTTAACTTGTGTCCACTACTTATGTTTCTTCAGCTAACACCCCAAAGGAATTCTTCAAAGGGACAGACGAACATGATGCTTTATGACTTGTCTGAAAACTCTTGCCTTCTTGTCTTGGAACTTGTCGTTGTACTATTGTTTTCAACTTCATAAGAACTTCACTATTGGATTTTGACTGACTTGAGTGTCTCTTTGGACTGACCCAGCTGCTTTCATACCTTGTTCCATCATCTTGATGACTTAGTACTCCACTTTGTTTATACTTCCACTCTCTAGTATGTTATATTCATATCGTCTTCTTTTTTACCAAGGATGAACGTTCTTGCGAAACACTTTGTCTCGACACTCGGCTAGGTCCTTGTTATATCGAAGGGATTACCTTATGGTCCCTACGCAAGGGATCACCAAAGTTTCCTCTTGCTATACCTTGGCTTCTCCAGCTTTGATCGCCTCAGCTTCAAGTCTCTTGTTTGTCTCGAGAGCAATCTTAAAATCATTAACGATCTCTCGACTATAACACTCGTGCACTAGATGAGGTCCATCACATAAGAAATATGATCTATGACTCTACTTTGTAAGGTAATGCGACATTTTCCACGAGTTTTTACTTTTGGATGGAGAGAAGACTTGTGTTTCCTACTTTGACCACTCGGTCGGATTCCTCCGCAACTTCTATGAGAGGTTGGTCGAAAATCTCTACTGTTTTCGTATGAAGAAGTTACACTTTTTCTTCGCTCTTGAGGCTTCTTCTCTATTGGTTCACTGACTAAATCAAATAGTCTCTCTGCGGCGTCATATACTTCGGTCAAACTTTGTACTTTCTGCTCGTAGAGCTTAGCATTTGCTAATGGCTTCAATCCTTTGACAAAGTTAAAGACCTTGTGTTTCTGTGTCATGTCTCAGATATCAAGCATCAACCCTGCAAATTGTTTGACATATTCTCTGATTGTTCCATTGTGCTTCAACATTTACAACTTGTGTCTTGCAAGAACTTCAACATTTTCGGGGAAGAATTGTAAGCGCAATTTTTGTTTCAACAACTCCCAGTTATCAATGGTACATCTTTCTTCTTGGATATCCATATAACGCGATCTCCACTACAATTTGGCATCATCCGCCAAATGCATTATCACTAATGTGACTTTCATATCTTCAGACGCTGTATTTGTTGCTTTGAAGTATTGTTACATATCAAATATGAAGTTCTCCCAAGCTTTTGCATCTCGAACCTCACAAAATGGCTTCGGTTCAGGCACCTTGACCTTATTGGCTTGAACGACGCCTCCAGCTGAGACTTGATTTTCCACTACTCTCATGGTGAGATTAACTCGAGCGTTCAAATAAACTATTTCTGCCATGGCGATGCTAATGACAGCTCTCATTTCCTCGGACAGCTCAGACATCATCTGAGCCATTGCTTTTTGCGCGTTGTCAATAATTTCAACACACTCCTCTATGCGGTCAACAGAGCTCGACGAACTTTCTCCATGCTCATTGCCACCAGACAGTGTGGGTTCATCTTCAAGGGTATCTACCCTCACCATCAACTCTTGGACGAACATCCGGTCTAAGCGGCCAACTACCGCATCAAGCGTGTCAGCCTTGACAACAATCTCATTTAGGCGAGAATCTAAGGGCTGGACATACTTCAACATTCTAACTAGATTGACTATCTTTTCTTCTAGGTCGAACAACCGATCGACATAGGACCTGTCCCATTGATCTATCACAGGTGAACCCATTGTAACAACAAATGAGCCAAATTAGGCTCTGATACCACTTATCACAGTCACATTTCAGAGGCAGCAGAAAGGCGACTGTGCGGCACTTGCTCTAACCCGGCGAGCAAGTCAGCCGAACGAAAATGCAAAGTGGGTGGCACAACTGGTGCAACCTCTATCACATGCCTTGTAAAAAAGTTTTCGAAAAAGGGAGAAAGAATGTTTGAAAATACGTTTTGTCTTTGAAAGGCTATATAATAATACAACAAAAACCACTTCAACTATATTGCATTCAACATATAACTTGGTAGGAAGGAAGCTTCAAGAAGTCATACCCCTATAGTACATTTTGACACATAATTGATGCGACACTCTTGCATATGAAAATGACGAGGAGTCAACACTTACAATAAAATTAAGGAAATTATCCTAACATGCAATAATGACAAAATAACATAAAAGCATGATGAAACGGGGTTGAACAGGCATACGGCCATATCAACACGCAATGGACAAGTACGATCGTCACACATAGCTCAGCTGGCATTAGAGATGCACTAGCATCCACTCGATCTGTTCTCCCCACCTCTAATGTTGTAACCTCAAAAAAAAAAAAAAAAAAAAAAACTCTACCATTTTTGTTTGGTTTAATTGAATTGAATTATAATTTTATAGGTTTTTGCTAATTTTAGCTTGTTCAATCGTACTCGATTTGAAAATTTTCCGAAACTCGCCCTAATTTATATGCAAACTTTAACTTGACTAATAGGAAAACGCAGCAATGTATTATACAAAAGAATTTATGCCTTAAACTATGAGAATAACAGCAAAAATTCTAAAGTAATAATTATATTAACTAAAGCTCTTAATTTTATAATTACATCAAAGTCTGGAGATGGCAAGGTAGTTAAAGAGTTCAACTATAAACATGTGCTTGTCTCAAAATTTCATATTCAGAGACATTTAGAAAAACACAGACACTAAGTTTTCGAGTCATAAAGAAAAAACATCTTTATATTTGTTCATAAATTCAAATTTATATTGCTAAGAATTAAAATTTGGTTCTTTTTTCTTTTACCCCAACTAATGGTTCAGAGATTGCTACCATTAAACTTTAACGCATAAGTGAATCAATTTATTCTTTTCATAACCGTTTTATTTTCTGAAAAAGTTGGTGGTGTAGTAGTTTCATTATTTGGTATTAATTCAATTTAACATTATCGTCACGAGTTCGATTCTTACTCAAATACAATCAAATAGTTATAAAACAGGATTCAAATAACAACACCATTATGACCAAAACTATTCTTTAAACTTACAAGCTGCAATTATAATAGCCATGCATTCATCCAGAATTCTTACCATTCATGCTTCTCTTTTTTATTGGTTCTATCTAGTGTAAAAATAAAACAGTGAGATAAGAGCCCAGCATATCAAAAATTGGCCCATTTAAATAAAATATAAGCCCACTTATCTTTCTAGGTTTGGCTTGGTTTACTGATTGATTGAACCGATTTAGTTGTATTAGACCAAACCTGTTTCGAAATCAAGGACTGAGATACATCATGGACAAAGAAATGAATGGCCAAGATGTTGCCATTCGTTGTGTTCATCTTGTCGGTTTGGCTTGCATGATGCACACGTTGTTTTCCACTTTGACCGATGAACAAAACCACCTCAGTTCACTATGCAGCTCATTTGAATGATTCTTGTCTTCCTCCTCTAGAGAAGACTAAGGTTCTGGTGATTCTTCACCAGAATCTTGGCTGATCTTTGATCATCTTGCTTTCAATCTTCGTTCTCCTTAGGCGATAGTGACGATCCAAGATTTCATCACTTGGATTGTTGCTTCCTCGCATTTTTCCTTCAATATAACGATTACAGTATTTGTTTGCTGTAATCGTTGTACGACTTGAGTTTCTTGACTTCTTCCTAATTGGAGTTCTAGACCAGAATCTTTAAGGTAACGTTCTTCCCTATTCTGATTATTTTTTCCTTCTCTACTAGTTTAACCATAGAGTTCATTACTAACATTACTTCTATTTCTTTTTCTTATCTTTTGATTGAGTGTATGAATGCGAGTAAAGAAAAGAACAGTAATCAAAGGCAGAGGAAAGGAGAGAAGTAAGAACAAAACAGTTTTACGTGGTTCGGCATTAAGAGCCTACATCCACGGAGCCAACGAACCAGGTGAGTTCATTAATTTCAAATGCCAAATATTCTTGTACAATATTTCTCCCCACACGTTCAAATATGTGCTATGAACTATTTATATACACAAGAATTATCAAGTACATAACAGTGCACAAGCTCATAGGATAGGGCCTAGGTGGTTTAGTGCCTTAGGTAATATAGAAAGCTTGTTAGAAATTAGGTAGATGCTGTTAGGAAGAATAAAGAAGGCATTTGCATCAAGAAGCCTCTCAATCATGGGAGGTGTATTGGGCAATGCTTGTTATTCAAGATCGAACTCGTAACGTAATTACCAGCAAACAATGAAATCAACGCGCCACTAACTCTTTATATATTTTTATTTGCAATTCAACAAACGTAAGTCTTGAGATCGTAAAGTCAAACTAAAGTGAAACATTACAACCCATGACATTTGCAATAAATTGAAGCAAGAAAAAGAATAATATGTTAGGATCCTCACTATCAATTTATGATTTTGGATCGATGCTTCCTAAAGGCAACAAAAGGGAAGCTTATTTTAGATTAAGAAGTAGCTTTCTTTCCGACTTACCATTATTTAATTAGTATGAGAGAATAGATTCATACATTAAAAGGGCTAAGAATTTCGTCTTATTATATATCGATTATAATAAAGTGAGGGAGAGGCAAAGGGAAAACATTCTTCTAATTCGCATGGCTGCTTTTTTTAGCCCACTTTGTTTGATCCAAGTTTAAAGCGTTTGCCATGATGTTTGGTAACTTTATAGCGTTCCATTGTTTAGCATTTTCTTTAAAAAAAACAAAAAATAAAAAATAAAAAATAAAAAATGAAATGATGTTTCTTTACTAAAAAAATTACTTTTGAGACATTTTTTTTGTTAGAGAGATATTCAAACCTTCACCATTGGTATTTAACTTTGATTTTTTTATGAGTTCAATTTAACTTTAATTTGTAATAATTTTATGGGTATACTTTGAATTTTGAATACTAATTTTTAATAATTCCTTAATAACCTCAAAAAAATATTCACTTTGGAAGAGAAGAGAAAAGAATAAATGAAGAAAAACAAGAAAAAAAATGTTAGTGAATGTCATAAACCAAACAATGAGAAGATATCTCTTTCATTTTTTTTTCCAACCATTCCCGCCACACCAAATATACCCTTATGACATAAGTTTGTTATCATAGTCAATCAACTTTATGATCGACTAGTATGATTTATTTATTATTTATTTTTTTTCTCTTTTCCATATAGGACAATTACAATACCAACCGCATAAAAAAATTGTGGATAAAATAAAAAACCCTAGTTGAAATAGTTATTATAAGGTTAATTTTCTAATGAATAAAACAAAATTATTATCAAATATTAGAAGAAAAAAAGTACTGGTTAATTTTATTTTTTTACTCTATTTTTAACCATAATTTTGTGATAGAAACAAAAGCCGTAGGCTCGGCTTTAGAGAGGTCTCTACGGTCCCCATGACCCTACGCTGGACGCCGCTTTGAGGACCTTCAGTGGTCCCATGACTCTTTTGGATGCCATTTTGGGCCCTTACATTTAAAGTATGTCTTTTTTGTGATTTTTTTTCATAAAAAAGAAACATGAGTTAAAATTTCATAATAATTCATCTATGCTTATATTTAACTATACATTAAAATATCATTTTTATAGACACTTGTATACCTATAATCTTTCTCTATTTCGATGTGTGACACTTTGTTTGTATCCCAACAATTATCACTTGATAGGCTAATATGATCACAATACCAACAATATGTAACAATCTAAATTCCAGCAACTTAGACAAAAATATATATATTCAAGCCTTTTCCAAGATCAAACTCGTGTCCAAATTAAATTATGAAATCAACAATTTGGAAACGCTATGCTTAAAAATATAGATAATGTAATCTAAATTATAAGCATCAAGAACGATAATTATAAAAGTTAAGGGAAGAGAAATTGACACCGATTTATCCTAGTTCACCAAAAAATGGCTACGTCCAGCTCTCTGCTACCGTTCCACTAAATTGTTGTTGGGAGAATACAAGAGTTTTACATCACTCTTCAATGGAAGCAAAACACCCTCTCCTACGAAAAATACACAAGAAGAAAAATTACAAAGATTTGAAGTTCAAAAGCTCTCTCAATTTTTCTCTCTTCTCACTGTTTTTTTTTTCTCGTAACACAGTACATACAAGGCTACTGCCTTCAATCTTATTTTTTTTTAAAAAAACCTCACATCTAACTGCATGCACACACACTCTTTTATTATTTTAATTACTACCACTTACGTAGTGGTTTTGGTTTGGGCTTGAATTTTGGGCTCCATAACTCAACAATCTTCCATTGGAGATGAAACAAGCAACATGTTTCCCCTGCGGTAGAGACTCCTCTCTACTCATGAAGAAGTCTAACTGAAGTTGTACATAACTTCAGTTTATCAGCAGGAATGGTCTTGGTAAACATATCAGCTGGATTCTGACTTTCTGCAATCTTTTCAAACACTAATAGTCCATCTTTCAAAGTTGGTCTGATAAAATGGTATCTCACATTTATGTGTTTCGTTCTCGAATGAAATACTGGATTCTTTGGTAAATGAATAACACTCTGACTATCACAATGCAAAGTCCCTTTACCCAATTTCAAGCCAAGTCATTAAAAAAAGACTGAAGTCATATCATTTCTTTACTTGCCTCAATAATCGCACCATACTTAGCTTCTGTAGTAGAAAGATCTACTATCTTCTGCAATCTTGATACCCTGCTAATCGCAGTATTACAAAAAATAAAAACATACCCAGTAGTACTTCTCCTGCCATCTGTATCACCTGCCATACCTGCATCAACATAACCCTATAGTTTAAAATCTATCTTTTTTATATGCAGAGCAAAATCAGTTGTTCCTCTCAAATATTTGAATATCCATTTCACTACATATATCCCAATGTTGTTTCCATGGATTACTCATATATCTACTAACAACTCTCACTGCATGTGTAATGTCTGGTCTTGTGCAAACCATAACATACACCAGGCTCCTTATAGCTGAAGCATATGGCACTCTAGCCATATAATCTTTGTCTTGCTCGGTAGTAGGCGAGTGTTTCTTATATGATTTGAAATGTCAAGCTAAAGGAGCACTCACAGATTTTGAATTTTTCATGCGAAATTTATCTAACACTTTTTTCACATACTCTTTCTATGACAATGTCCATATACCATCTTTTTGTTCAATCCTCATTCCTAAGATTTGTTTGGCAACTCCCAAAATTTTCATATCAAACTCTTGAGATAATTCGAGTTTGATCTTAAGAATTTTTTGTTCCTTTGCACCTGCAATCAACATGTCATCAGCATATAGCAATAAAATAACATACGAGTTACCTTGAGTTTTAATGTAGCAACAATGATTTGCCTAACACGTCTGAAATCCACTGTTGCACATAAAACTATCAAACTTCTTATACCAATGTTCGGGTACTTATTTGAGACCATACAAGCTTCTTTGAAGTTTGCAAACCATATTCTCTTGTTCATGAACTGTGAAACCTTGTGGTTGTACCATGTAAATCTCTTCTTCTAAATCTCTATGAAGAAACACAGTTTTCACATCCATCTGTTCCAAGAACAGAACTTCTTCTGGCAATTGACAATACAATTCTAATTGTAGTTAACTTAGCCATCGGAGAAAATATTTCATTGAAGTCAATACATTCCTTTTGCTGAAAGCCTTTGACTACAAGCTTTGCTTTGTATCTCTTGTTGCCATCGCGTTCTTGCTTGATTCTATAAACTCATTTGTTTTGCAAAATTTTCTTACCTCTAGGTAACTCAGCTAATTTGCATGTTTGATTTTTCATAAGAGAATCTATCTCATTTTTCATCTCCTACTTGACAGAATCATCAACTTGAACCGCCTCATCATAGTACTCGAGTTCACCTCTATCAGTCAACAAAATATAGTTAAGACTCGGGGAATACCTCTGTGATGGCCGGATAGTTCTGTTAGACCTTATAATTGTTGACGCTGGCGTACTCTGAACTTCCTCATGTTCCACACTCTGCTCATCAGTTTCAACAACTAATTCTTCAGTTTCCACAACTGTTTCATCATGAGTAACTGCATTCTGATCTTCATCAACTGTTATTCTAGTCTCAATGTCAGGAAGACTTACATACTCAGTATTCTCATCTTTCTTTTCATCTATCTCTGAATCAACTGTTGTTCGTTCTTATACAGAACTTTCTCATTAAAGATAACATCATTTCTTCTGACTATCTTTTTGTTTTGGTTATCTCAAAACTTATAGCCCATTTCTGCTCCACCATATCCAATAAAGTAACACTTTTTGGATTTAGCATTTAGTTTACTCTTTTTCTGCAACATCATATGAGTGTAAGACACACAATCGAAAACTTTTAGATGAGAAAGGTATACTTATTTACTGCTCTAGACTTCTCCAGGCAACTTGAAGTCTAATGGTATGGTCAGGCTCCAATTGATCAGGTAGGTCGCCGTGTTAATTGCCTCAGCCCAGAACGTCTTAGGCAATCCAGCATGTAATCTCATGCAATTGGCTCACTCGTTTAGCCTTTGGTTCATTCTCTCTCCCGCACCATTCTGCTGCGATGTTCCTGGATAGTCTTTACCATAAAATCCCACTGTCAGCACAAAAGTTTTTGAATTCCTCACTAACATATTCACTGCCGTTATTTGATCTCAAGCTCTTGACTTTCAAACATGTCTCATTCTCAACCATATCCTTCCAAGTTTTGAAAACAGAAAATACATCGGATTTATGTTTGAGAAAATATGTCCAAACCTTCATGCTTGAATCATCTATGAAGATCACATAATATATGGAACCACCAAGTGAAGATACTTTTAAAGGTTCACACATCACTGTGAACTAATTTCAACCTCGTTGGTTTTAGCTTTGCTCATGTCTTTGAGAAACTAACTCTTTTATGCTTCCCAAATACACAATCCTCACATAACTTGTGTTCAACTGCCTTCAGTTCCTATAACTTTCCTGTAAAGTGAAGAATTTTCATACCTTTTCACCTGAACAATCTACAACATCCTATTACGCCACAAATCAGTTTCACTTGAACAATCTACAACATCCATCATATCTTTGTCACTGTTATTGACATACAAAATCCCTATCTTATTTCCTTAAGCAATTACCATGACACTTTTTGTAACCTTCTAATGTCCTTGGCCAAAGTATATCTCGTAGCCATCACTGTCTAACTGCCCCACTGAAATCAAGTTCCTAATCATATGTTGAACGAGACGTACTTTGCAAATTTTCCATGTTGAGTCATTTTTCATTTTCAATTTCACGTCACTAATCCCAATGATGTCTAAAGGCTCACCATCAGCTAGATAAACTTTTTCATGATTTCCAGCAACATAGTTCTCAAGAATGTCACGTTGGCCTGTTGTATGAAATGATGCACCTGAATCAATAACCCATGTATCATGAGCACACTCAACTGCCAAAACTAGAACATCTTGTGCTTCATTAGCAACAACGTTTGCACCAACTTCTTTCCCCTCTATTTTCTTTGAGGCTTGCAGTCCTTCTCAGATGTCTAAACTTACCACAGTTCCAACATTCAAATTTTTTATTTCTTCACTTGTTTCTGTTGTTTCTTGATTTACCTCGATTCCATTGATTTCAGTTATTGCTTCTGCCTCTATCCACATTTAACGCTGAAATAGAAGAAGAAGCAACATCTAAATCTCTTCTACGAATCTCTTCTGCAATAGCACAATCTCGAACTAATAAAGACTCCAATTTCTCTTTCCCACATGAATTTGAAATTGCAACTTGCATAGTTTCCCAACTATCAGGTAACGATTTCAACAAAAAAATTGCATTAACTTCATAAGAAAAGTCTAAGTCAACGGCAGCTAATTTGTTTATCATTAAATCAAATTCATTGATCTGATTAGTGATAAATGTACCTTCAATCATTTTCAAATTGAAAAATCTAGTTGCGAGATACACTTTATTGTTTATCGAGGGTTTTTCATACATATTGGACAAAGTTGTCATCAGCTCTTCAGTGGTAGTCACCTTCGCAACACTGCTTTGCACATTCATTGTCAAAGTTAAGCGAATAGTCCCTAGCACTTTCATGTCCAATTTTTTCCATTCAGCTTCTCCCATATTATTGGGTTTTCCTTCCAATGTCAAATACAAATCCTTGGAATATAAATAATCCAATGTTTTACATTTCCAAAAACTAAAGTCAGATCCATTAAATATCACCAATTTCTCATCTTCTCCAATCATCGTTCTATAACTCAGCTCTGATACCACTTTATAGGATAATATGATCACAATACCAACAATATATAACAATCTAAATTCCAGCAACTTAGACAAAAATATATATTCAAGCATTTTCCAAGATCAAACGCGTATCCACATCAAATTATGAAATCGATATTTTGGAAATAAAAATATAGATAATGTAATCTAAATTATATGCATCAAGAACGATAATTATAAAAGTTTAGGGAAGAGAAATTGACACCGGTTTATCCTGGTTCACCCAAAAATGGCTACGTCCAGCTCTCTACTATCGATTGTAGATTCCACTAAATTGTTGTTTGGAGAATACAAGAGTTTTACAACACTCTTCAATGGAAGCAAAACACCCTCTCTTACAAAAAAATACATAAGAAGAAAAATTACAAAGATTTTAAGTTCAAAAGCTCTCTCAAATTTTCTCTCTTCTCACTGTTTTTTTTCTTCCATAACACAGTACATACAAGGCTACTGTCTTCTATTTTATTTTCTTAAAAAAGCCTTATATCTAACTGCACACACACAGTTTTTAATTATTTTAATAACTACCACTTAAGTAGTGGTTTTGGGTTTTGAATTTTGGGCTCCATATCTCAATATAAGTGATGATAATCATTCTCATTGGTATGAGGTTTTTTGAGTGAAACCAAAAGTAAAGCCATAAGGATATATGTTGAAAATGGACAATATGATATTAATGTGAAGAATCACGTAGGGTTGTCAAAGTTTTAGTTTCGTAGTTTTTTTTAATTTCTAAGTATGCTATGTGGTTGCATCTCTATTATAACTTCCACATAAGAAAAGAATTTTTGAAACGATCTATGGTTGGGATTGTGACTTGTGTTCACTATTTGCTGATTTGCTAGGAGTAAAAAAGATATAACAATTTATAAAAGTGTAGTGAAGATTGATGTGTAGAGATTTGATAAAATGATGCTCAACGGCTTGTGGCATGTATAAGTTCGAAATGTGTTGATACAATTTGAATTCATAATAATTTGAAGAGAAGATCACGAGGTGAAGCTTCTAAAATAAAAAGATTAAGTGTTGATGATGATCCAATAGAGTCTATTGATGGTTACAATACATGTTCTGAGAAGTAAAGTTACTCGCAGACTGATCACACTTAAAAAATTTACCCTACAGATTAAGTTCATCAAATGGCTTGGGTTCTGATTCTGACTGGTCTCTCTTGCTAGAGAAGGTATTGACTTCCTCTAGTGAAAGAAAACATCTTCATGGTATGTTCACTTTGTCATGATAGAGGATGCGATGTTAGCAGTTCCACAAGTTTTTACACGAGCATTGACTTGAGAGTTATGCAAGGTGTTTGGTGGAAGTTATGTAGGCAGCTGAAAAACTTCTAGGTAAGCTAAGAAAGTAGAAGTTGCACCCTAAGTTTCGGCAAGGTGTATCGACATGTGAAAAGAAAAAAACTTGAATGTGAGATTTCAAGTAGTATACTTTTTTTTTTGATGAAATAAGATATAATTCTCAGAGTTAAGAAATTATGATTGAGAGTGAAGACAATGTTGGACTGGAAGATATGAATTCTTCAAATATCTAGATAAAGTGAAACTTGTTTGAAATTTTTTATTTTTATGTTTTTTAAACATTAAAAAAGAATAAGTAGTGTGCTCCAAGCACTATAAAAGAAGCATGTGCCCTTATATTCAAGATATCAAAGTCATAAACACTTTAATCTTGGTGTAATGAATCTAGTTAAATTCTCTTTTGTATTCTCTTAAGCTTTGAAGATAGTTTTTATGTAATTAGGGTCGAGAGATAAAATTTTGTGTGATGTAGCAATTTTCACATGGTAGAAGTTTTTTCTATCCGTGATTTTTTCTCCAGTTTTGGAATCTTATTCACGTAAATTCTTGTATTCTATTTTGTTTTTTCTTTAACTTCTCGATTATTTTTTGTTTATACCTGTAGTTATTAGGGAAATTTTTTCCTAACACAATTTTAGTTCATGAACTTTCAAGTTCGTTTCTATTTTGATCCTTCAAATTTCAAGTTTGTTCAATTCTGGTCTATGAACTTTTAAATTTGTCACATTTTGGTCCCCTAAACTTTCTAATGTTCAATTTAGTCACTAGCCTTTCAAAATAAATTAAATTCGATCCTTAGGTAAATTTTCTTAAAAAAAAATTTTCATTTCTCTCTATAAATTTTTGAAATATGTACACAAATTTTTATTATTTATATTAAAATTATTAACATTGTTGTACTAAATTCAATTAATATTAGTTTCAAAATTATCAAAGGGACGAATTTTTTAAATTCTTGTGAAGTCCACGGACTAAAATAGAATAATCTTAAAACTTCAATGACAAAAATTGAAATTTTGAAATGATGTTTTAACCTTATTTATATTTCAAAAAAGAAAAATCATGCCTGATGTAATCTCATATTTATTTTAATGTTTGAGAGATGTTTGGAAGGAGTATTTAAAAGGTATAACTAGAAAAATGACTAATTTTTAGGAAATAATTGAGAAAATGGCTAAACTTCTATTGATTTAAATTTATGACTACTTTCTTCCTGGATTTGTTATATTAAAATTATGGACACAAATACCCTTAATATTAATTTAATTTTAAATAAAATAAAAAATATGAGGAAAAATTCTTCCTAACTAACTATTTGTCGAATAAATATGTTTATCGACTTTAAAAAAAATAAAAAGAATTAGTTGATCAAGATTAAAGAAAATTTGAACTAACTATTTATAATTTAAATGATTTTTTTATACATTTGTATTTATTTTGGAACTAACTACATTTAAAAATAGTTAAATAAATATATTTATTGACAATTTCAAAAAAATATAAATATTTGTTGATTATATTGTTTTTATTTGAAATTTAAAAAGTTGTTAGGATTTTTTTTTAAACATCACTTGTATTGTACATCTATATATTTTGAGATAGCTATTTTACACAATATCCGGGTAACATGCCCGTCCCTAGGCCCGACACCGGAAATATTGTACATCTATATATGTACATCATGTCAATTCTAACTTCAAAATTAAAAAAAAAAAAAAAAAGTAATTACCTCAGATGTTGGATTAAGTTTTATGTTTGGAGAAGATTAAACTATGTTCTTTAAAATTTGGAAGCTGAAGAGATAGCTCATTTTACACCGTATATTGACATCTTCTCTTGAAACTGTAAATAGTTTTTATAATATTCTTGGACATACGAAGGTGTTTGTACATCCACTGCACATCACAATTCTCTTTTAAGTTTATAACCTTGGTGAGACTAGCTTCAATTGAAGAAATAAGTGTCAGAAAAGGTGGTAGATGAGATTTAATAATTACCTCAGTCGTCAAATTAATTTTATGTTTAGAGGGGATTTAACATGTTATTTGAAATTCATAAGTTGAAGGATAGAGCCTTCTATATCGAATATGACCTTCTCTTCTGGCAAAACAATAAATTGCTTGTGCACATCCAACGTACATCATGAACTATTCTTATAAAGTAATATGCTGGAAATTTTGGATCGCCCATCCAATAGCAGACTTACTTCAATTGACGAAACAAGTGTCATTCCATTGTACATGCACTATACATCATGATTCTCCTTCAAGTTTATAACCTTACTTTTGGTACCGTCCTTGTAAAGTAGTTAATATGCAGAAATCCTAGGATCGCCCATCCAATTGAAGACTTACTTCAATTGGTCTATGGTAATTTCATTTTCAATATTGATTTGCGTAGTTTTGTAAGTCGATTTTTTTTTGTTTCAATATCCATTTAAAGCAATTGTGATGGGAGTTTCCTCCATTGAATGAAATTTAAATTTCTCCGTTCATTGCTCGACACTGTCTACCTTTTTTGATCAAGATGATAGAGACGGGAATGAAATGAAACCCTTCTTCTCTTTTTTCATAAAAGAGAAAATGTTGAAAGCAGATCCTCCCTACAAAACAACCATCGCCTTTTTATGTATTGTACAAACCGCAAACTTTTTAGTATTTTTTAGAAGAGAGAATGTTGAAAAATCTAGCAAAAGAACAAATATAAATATAAATAAATAAATAAATATATATATATTATTTTTTTTTTTACAAAAATAATTGAAAATCTCAGATTTCTTTTTAAATTCTTGAAATTTGTTGAAGGGGGCAAAATGAGAATAGTTGTTTTAGAATTCAAAAATAGGAAGTTGGTGTAGGATAAATGGATTTTTTTTTTTATAAATAATTTAAATTAAAAAAATAAGGTATGGATATTTTGGAGAATAATAATTCTATCACTATTGTGTATTTTATTTTTTTCATTAACATAAATGACTACAAAAAGTAGAAATACACCCAATTATTTTTCAAAAAGTAGTGATTTGCTACAATTTTCCTATTTAAAATGAGTATTTACTAAATACTTCTAAACCAGCTTTTGACTGCAATCATTATATCTAAATATTCAAAATCATTCCTCATTTTAAATACTAATTCTAAATACTCTTACAAGCTATATTCAAACAAGTTTTTGACTACAATCACTATGTTTAGATACTCAATAATTTTGAACTGAAATACATACAAACAATAAAACTAACACGGCACTAACATTTTCAATAAAATAATAATTTTTGTTAAGTTCAACACAATAACTAAATGATACAATGATTCAAATATGTATAAACTCTTTATTACTAAATAGAATTGAAAAGAGGAACTGGGTATTATTAAATAAATTCTATACAAAAGGAATATATAATCTAAGTTACTGATGCGCATTATAGTCCCAATTAAATTGTGTATATGGTGTGTGAATTGGGGTCCAGTGTCAATTATTAGATTCCACATCATATGGCTGAGTACAGTGCAAATTATGTGTTTATGTTAGTCGAATATAAAAACAACCAAACTGGGCGATGATTAAAGCATATACGCCTTTTCATTACTACACATTTACGAATTCATCGTCGGTTTCTATTCTCAAATTTTGATCCAAAACAAGATCGGATTTCCTTGACACGTGGTCGGCTTCGATTCGCGTAGTGAGTGATTTTATTTTATTTATTTATTTTTCGTATGCTACAAAATGTATCATCAAGCTTTGGTTCAAGAAATAGATTCTTGTCGATTAAACATGATGATAAAGGGATTATTCTTAAACGCGTAAGTTTAAGTTGTATGAGAGTATCATCCAGCAAATTCCAATTGGAGATGCTCTAGGCCACGACGAATTAAGAAAATGTTTATTCTCTTCAATTAAAAAACAAAATCTAAATCTTCTCACATGCTTTAAGTTCACAAATTCCTTCTCTTTTTCCATTCGCATATTCGTTAACCAACGGGTAAATCTTAGGTTTATAAGAAATGATAAATATCTCGTGTAGACAATATGAACCAATGTAAAGATTTAAGAAGGTTGGGTAGATAATATTATATATCAAATGTAAAATCACTCGAATGTTGGTTATGTTTGCATTTCTTAACCGTTTAAAAATAGGTTGATTTCACGATCTATCATGCTGAATTTTGGCAGCTCTCTAAAATTATGGTGAAAATTTGAAGATTGGTGCATAGGCTAGAAAATGGCGAACCAACGCTAAAAGGAGTTTAGATGATCTTATTTGCCCTCTCGTTTCATATGTGATGTATTTTGGTCATAACAGATTGACAAAAAATGTGAGTTTCAAGTTTTTGAATGTGAATAGAAAGAACATAAAAACTAACAAGATCAGCAATAGCTAAATTGGCATAAGTATTTCGTGAAAATAAAGTCATTGATTCATAATCTGTCGTCCTTAATTGTTGTTGAATCAATGATTTTATGTTCAACAAGAATTAAGAACGACAGAAAGAGCTAAAAGCTAATCCGTTTTTGCTTCTCCGAATTTACTTTAATAAAGAAGTAGAAGGCAACACCAATAAATGCTATAACAATGTCAATTACCCATGAACAACAAACAAAGATCACAAGCAATGATTATACATACATTCTTGTCGCATATTTTCTTCATAAATATTTTCTTCATTTCAAGTACAGATAATCATTCTCCTTTATATTCTCCTCGAATATCATTTTTCTCATAATTCTTCTTGTGTTTATTCTCCAATACTTCGTGAACGTACATAATCCTTCACTTCCTGCTCATTAATGAGTATAAAAAAGTATTTATGATAAGACAAAAATATCACAAACAGTTTAGATGATACTTATTTACAATCATTGTATCGCACATCGTCTATTTTCTTAATGACACTTCACAAGAGTGTCATTGAAGCTCTTTAGATGATACTTTTTTTCAATCATTCTATCGCATAACATCTATTCTCTTTAGATCACACTTCATAATAAGTGTCATCAAAATCTTTAGGTGATATTTTTTTTCAATCATTAAATTAATGACATTTATTTAAAATAAGTCATTAAAACTATTTAGATGATATTCTTCTGCAATAATTCTATTAATGACACTTCTTTAAAAGTGTCATTAAAATTCTTTAGATGACGTTTTTGAATAGTCATAAATACATTAACCCTGACATATACATAGTAGCACTAAAGAATATACATGCATACGTTTTTGTTATCATTAAAGTGCATATAATATTTTGACGCAGTACATTTTTTCTATTTGTATGTATAATTGTACATTTTTTCTGGTTAATACTTGTAATTGCACTTATGAACATTACAAAGAAAATGTCCTCCAAATCATATTCAATATAAGAGATTTTGTAAAGAAGATAATACTTTGAACATATGTTAGTAAACATAGTTAAAAGAAATATACTGTTCAAGAATCAATATCACCCTTCCAACATATGAAATATACATAGAGATTTATTCAATGTTACATTAAAATTAAGTCATGAATTAATTCTTCATAGTCAGTTCACCTCTACACTACATGTTAGGAATCTCATGGTTGCATTCTATCTTCAAGACCTCTCCAATCATATAGCAGTTATACTTCTTATGACAAAAAAAAAAAAAAAGAAGTTAATACCGGTTTCAATTTTCAATAAATCCTATCTTAAAGACCTTTCCAATCATAACATTGAGTCAAGTACAAGTTAGATATAAACACACAGTTTGGTGTCAACTACGGTAACTTTTCAAGCTTGTAGCATTAATCAAATTTCAAAATAAAAAATATTGTCATTCATGGTAATTCTAACTTAGATTGTCATATCTGAATGACAAAGAACAACCAAACCATTTTAGTCCATAAAAGATATATAACATGATATTAGCTCTAGTGCTAGATTAGTCTAGTATCACTAGTAGAAACCGGAGTTTTAGTGTCGGTCATATGCCGACATCTTTCATATTTGGTGTAGGGCAAACGACCATCATCAATACAAACCGACACAAAAACCTTCGGTGTCGCTCAAAAAGCGTCACCAATTCTTTTTGGTGTCGTTTTTGATCGACACTAAAAACATTTGGTGTCGTTTTTAGGTGTTGGTTTGGAGCGACACCATTGACTTTTGGCGTCGGTTTTTGCGCCCGACATTAAAAATATCTTTTTTAATTTTTAAAAAAGATATTTTTATGGGTCACCATGTGGATCACCATTTTCATTTAAACTTGTATTTATTATAATATATTTTGTGGCCGACATTAAAATATTCAAAACTTGTATAAAAAAACGAAGTGGTGATTTGTCTATTTCAAAGCAAATATAATAAGAAACAATGCCTTGAAAATGTCAAACCACCAAAATTCATCTTTACAAACATAATATAACTTCAGCATAACGTTTTACCTAGTATTCACCTCTAAACTCATCTTTAAGAACATAATATAACTTTTAACTTTTGTTAAATTAACTGAAATTTCGGCAGTATAAGGACGTAACTTTAAGATTACCAAGAAATCTGTTAATCCTGTAAATTCCATAAATAATATAATATCCTAACAGAAATCAAAATCCACAATATTAAAGACTTTGTCTTGCCAAAAAGATTTGCATAATAGATATATAGATACTACTTTAGTAAACAATATACAATATATTCTCTTGGGTATAATCAAAATACATAATATATTTCCATAGAGTATATAAACAATATCCAAAATGCTATACAATAACTAATCTTTGTTCGGTAATAAAAATCTACTATGAAGTCTGCCTATTCGATTTGTACTTCATCCATATTTTCTTGAGCGTATGGCTTCGTGGAGTTAAACTAAAACATAAAACAATATTTCGAAATTAATAAATACAAAGTTTTGCAGAATATATAAACTAAAATTGTTAATGAAGTAAAACAAAAACTTACTAGTTTATTTATGGGAATCGAATGGGCAAACAATCGATTGTGGCAATCAAACAATCGATAAGAACTATAGAACAAAAGTGAAAACATTATGATATAAGCTAATTGAAACAAAAAAACTACCAAAAACAAAAAAAGTTACGTATTTACGATATCATCTTAACTCTCATCCGGCGCCTTCTGGTCGAATGAGTAAAAAAAGATAACCTTCTTACCTTTGTTTGGAAGTGACGGTTACAACAATAAATTTAATCTATTATCAGTAAACTAATAGTGTGGTACACACTATAGACAAATGTAAAATTAAATATCTCTTTCGATATGTTGGTTGTCTTAATAATCCATGCACGTGGTCATGGCACAAAAGTGTTGACGGCTTGTCGAAGGTATTGAAGCTTGTCGTTTAGAGGAATTGGAAGGTCCAAATCCTCGCTATTTCCAATTATTAAATCCACTAGAACGTGGGCGTTGTACTTTCCTAGTTGAAGACCATGAATCTTAACAGGTCTGCTGCTCGATTCATACATTGTGTCAATGGCAACAATGTTCTCAACATTTTCAATGATAAGTTGACATGCCACACCCTTCAAAGAAACACATAGTTAGAGTAATACCGAAATTAATTTGATAATATAAGAAATTAAATTAAATTAATAATATGCAACTGGTTACTTCTCCTAAGTCTTCGACAATGGGATGGACAATGCAGGGCTGATCTCTAATGACTTTAGGCGTATGAAGGATCTCATCTGCTTGCCTCATTGGTTCTTCCAGAATCGGGGGTGATTGATCGTGATTACTTCCCGTACAAGGAGAGCAACCAACTTTGCTAACATGTCCTTAATGCTCGGGTGTTCCCGTACTATCATATTGAACGAGTCATTTTGAAAAAGTAGATGAAGATAGAAATTGACCAATGCCCCTAACACGTCCTCGATGCTCGGGTGTTCCCAAGGCTTCAATCAAGATATCTGCACCTCGATGTCATTTTCCAACTTATTATGAATTGAAAATATTATCAATTAATTAAAATTAATCCATCAGAGATTTGAAGTGTTAATTGCACTATGAATTAAACATTCTTATAATTCGATTGTAGGCTTTAATCGCGGCTTCATCGACATGCACTTTATTCTTTGCCTTTCGTCATTCCATTCATAGTAGTGCACGTGATGATGGATCAGATTTAATATTTACACCCTAAATCCACCAAACAATGAATTAGTAAAGTGAAATAAAATGATCATAACATATAATATATATTAAGGTTTATAATTCTTACTAGCTCATGACCGAGTTGGCATAACTCTTTCTCGTCATATGGTGAGGATATTTAAGAAGATTTCCTCTCTTTTTGCTCTTCACTATTTTTCTGTGTATAATTAACACATTATTAATATGCTAAACAATAAAATAATATACAAAATACAAAAAAAATTAAGTAGTAACCTTAAGTTCCCCTGATAATCTAATATTTATAAAATGATCTCATTGTTCTTGTGTGATGTATGGGTAGTTTGTAGGCGGGTGGACTAACTTCTCATGGTCTATGTTTATAAACGGCTTGATATAATCTTTGGTGAGATTGTATCTATACGTTCTGAATGTCCTCGTCATAGACATCATGATTTTATGTTTGGACACATGATCTACCTGAAATGACATCTACTTAAAATAGAATAAAATTGAGTTAGTTATAGTATGTAATACATGATAATATTTAGTTAAGTATTTACCTCTATGCAATCACATACATTATTTTTTAAAAATTGATCGTGGACAGCTGACCAAGTATCGTACACCAATATAACTACGCAGTTTCTTTGCACTATCTCCGATTTCTTGACCCATTGAATTATATTGAACTACCCGTCATTTCTAGACATTCTTCCTGAGCGAGCTCACGCAAGACTCTCACGCCTCTAATGAACCTGTTTCGAGCAAGTGTGTTCACGGGTGTAGTGTGAGCATGATCGCTCTCTGAGCTAGATATAATGTCAATCTGAATAACATAGAAAGATATGTTAATAAAATAGATAATTAGTTAAATTATCTTGAGAATGATTAATATATAAGTGAACGAGTCATCATCACAATCACTAAGCTATTTATTTATTCATGTATCATCACAATCATTTCTAGTATATATATTTCAAACATGACATTCACACACAATATCTCTTTCTACATTCACATTTTGGTACTTGACATTCACACATTTCAAACATGGACAACAAACAACATTTGACCCTTTGGAATGTCTTAAAACATTTTCTATAAAACTCTCAACTCCTAAACTATATTATTGTGACATTCAATTCTTAAGCATCCACAACTTATTCATATCCCAACTGGTTATCGCATGAAAAACATGTCGCTGGCTTGTGCTAATATTAAAGCGCCAAAGAATGGTGGATGGAAGACAAGTAGAACTAGAATTTGCCCAAGAGCTGAAGAAC
This sequence comes from Cyclanthera cordifolia, assembly GCA_037832605.1. Taxonomy (NCBI): domain Eukaryota; kingdom Viridiplantae; phylum Streptophyta; class Magnoliopsida; order Cucurbitales; family Cucurbitaceae; genus Cyclanthera; species Cyclanthera cordifolia. The sequence goes on from JBBMEG010000003.1 coordinate 3,386,348, forward strand.
CCACGTGATTTTGGATGCAGCATGAGCAAGAGCACAGTTCTCTGACTTGATTCTAGAACGAACAAGGGTAACTTATATGCAAGAGGCCCATGAGAGATAAGCAAATTGTCGAGAAACACGTGGTAGGCAATGACAATTTTTTTTTGTCATCGATATTTGACAACTAATCAATGTTAGAAAAGGCAATTATAGCCACGCCAGAATTGGGTTAAATTAGAAGACCGTGAGTGAAGGTACCTTTGATGTATCATATAACATGCTTCACGATATTCCAATGATTATCTGTTCGAGCCTTCAAAAATTGATGCATTTTATTGACAATAAAAGAGATGTCAAGCCTAGTATTTATTAGGTATGGTAGAGCACCTACTATGCTACAATATCGATGTAAATCAAACAACAATGAACTATAACATGGGCTTGCCAAGAACACACTACAAGAAAAATAGCTTTAGGTGACAGAGGCTATGACGGCGAAGGAAAATTCCGTCGCCTTATATCCTCTACGACGATGAAACTAAAGATGCGTCGTCGTAGCCTTGAGATACGGTGACAGAACAACGATTTGTCCCCTCAGCCACTCAGCTTAAGACAACAAAGCGTTTATCTGTCACCGTACGACGACGAAAATTGTGTTATGTGGCCTTAGCTTCAAGCTACAACGATGAAGCTTCTCGTGCGTCGCCGTAGCGTTTCAGTTACGGCAACGCAGACACACGTTCGTCGCTTCAAGCTTGACGTTTCGTTTTTTGGTTAACGAAAAACAGTGATGCTAAAGCGATGAACATAGGCTCCGTCGCTGTAGGTCTCCCAAAACATTTCGTTTTCCCCCAAAATCGAAAAGGAGGAAGGCTAAGGCGATGAACAGCGGCTGCGTCGCCGTAGATGCACAAAATGTTTTTCATTTTCCCCCCAAAAGCGAAAATGTGGGGAAAACGAAAGGCTATAGCGACGGAGCCTTGGAGTTTCGTCGTCGTAGCCTTCCATCCTTATTTAATTTTTAAATAGATTACGGCTACGCAAATTTCTTCATCGCCGTAGGCCCCATTAAATTTCATTTTCCCCTCAAAAGCAAAAATGTGGGGGAAAACGAAAGGCTATGGGACGGAGACTTGTAGTTCCGTCGCTGTAGCCTTCCATCATTTTTTAATTTTAAAATAGACTACGGCGACGCAACTTCCTTCGTTGTCGTAGGCCCCCACTAAATTTATTTTCCCCTCAAAAGTGAAAAAGTGGGGGAAAACGAAAGGCTATGGCGACGAAGACTTGGAGTTTCGTCGCCGTAGCCTTCCATCCTTCTTTAATTTTAAAATAGACTACGACGACGCAACTTCCTTCGTCGTCGTAGGCCCCCAGTAAATTTCATTTTCTCCCTAAAAGTAAAAATATGGGGAGAAAATGAAAGGCTATGGCGACGGAGACTTGTAGTTCTGTCACCGTAGCCTCCGTTTTTTTTTTAAATAGGCTAAGGCGACGAATGATTATTCCATCATCGTAGCCTCTATTACAGAAACAAAATCGCCATCTTCTTTCATTTTCTCACTTTCGTCTCCTCAAACCCTCAAAACTCTATCAATTTTTACCCCCAACAACATCGCCGCTCCTCATCCGCTGCTCCTCCTCCATCATCTCCAAACTTCTATCTCGGTAGTGTTTAGTTTTGAGTTTTTCTTAATTATATTGGTCAATTTATTTGTGTTTATCGAATTGTTTGGAATCTGATTTCATAATGTCAAAGTTATTTTTTTCATAATGTACAATTTTTAGTCTATTACTATTTTATTTGGAATCTGATTTCATAATGGTCAATTTTTTTAGTCTATTACTATTTTATTCTTGCAACTAACCTTTTCTTCACTTTCTTTCCAGAGATGAGTTGACGGAAATTGTTACATCGGTCTAAGACAGTTGTTGGGAGTTGAAGGGGAGCCCACTTTTTTCAAGTATACGAACTTTGATTTTTCACTTAATTTTCATTTTATCACTTATACTGGTTTTTGTCAGAAACAAATTTGAAGAACTTTCACGTTTGTTCCCACATTCACCAATTTTTATTCTCGATATTCAAGTTTTTCTAACATTATTATTATTCTGGCTTATTGTAGGTCAAACTGGATCGAACCTATATGCATGTCATAGCCAGCTCGATCGAGTTATCTCTAGGATGTTCGGATGTTTTTTTTTCATTTCAAAAATGTCATCTCTAAAGAAAGATGTAAACTTTTTACATTTCATTTCTATTTGTTTAACATTACTTTATTTTACATTCAATTTCAATACTTTATTTGTATTGAATGTCTATATTAATGAAAATGTTCAGTGTTGAATTATGTTTTTGTCTTTGGATGTTGAAGTTATATTTTCTTTTAAAAAACCGAATCACAAACCAAATAATTTATATTTAAAAAAAAAAAAACAGAATCACCAAAGGCGACGGATGAAATCTGTCGCCGTAGACATCTAAGGCGATGAACGCATTCTTCGTCGTCGAAAACAAGATCACCTGAGGCGACGGAAAAACTCTGACGCCTTAGGTGTCTAAGGCGCCGAAAAACCTCTGTCGCTTTAGGATCCTAAGGCAACGGAGACAACCGTCGTCGCCTTAGGCTCATAAGGCGACAAATCACTCTCCGTCGCCGATGAGGACCAACCTGCGTTGGAGTTATTATTCAGTCACTATATGGTACGACGACGAAGTTAAGGTGACGGAGTTGGCGACGGAACATGTTCCGTCGCTATAGGCTAAGGTGACGAAAATTGATGGTTAAGGCGACAAAATCTTTCGTCGCCTTAGATGTTGAATCTTGTAGTGACAATTGAAGAATGACACGATTTTACATGAGTTAGATTAAGTTTAGTAAAAATATAAGTGGTGCATATCGAGTGAGTGAGATGAAGGCCACATGTGAGATATGAAATCTAAACACCAAAAAAATAACTGAAGACCCCTAGATTCTTAGAAAAACTGGGATTCTATGAGACAAACAAAATGATTAACAAACTTGAAACCATCTCCAGTTATAATAAGATCGTCAACATAAATGAGAAACATGACAATGGTGGAACAGTATAAAGAACAAGAAGGATTCGGTCAACTCACAGTAAAACCATAGTATTGAAGAAAGTCTTTAAACTCATAGATTCACACACAAAAAGACTGTTTGAGGCCAAACAAGGCCTTGTGAAGTTTACAGGCATAAGAAGGTTACTTGAAATCTTCATAGCTAGGGGATATGACATATAGACATCCTCTTTGATAGTGACATGCAAGAATGCATCATTATGCTTGCGCAACAGACATTCATGGGAGATAACACAAAGTGAAGAACAATTTAGATCGTAGACAACTAAACAATGGGATTGCAAGTCTCCAAAAAATTGACACATGAAAGCCTTTAGAAACTAGCACTAGAAGAAAAGCCTTATATAATGACTATATTTTAGAGTCATTAACATTTTTTATGACTCAAAATTAGAGTCGTAGTATCGCCTATCATGGTAGGCTCAACCATGACACTTCCGAAAAAGTGTCATGGTAGAACCAATTATGACATATATTATAGTCATGGTTAAACCAGTCATGATACGTATATATAGTCATTGAAGAAGTAATAACGACATCAAGAAAAATGTTATAGTTGAATCATTTATGACATTATATTATAATCATGATTGATCCATTAATGACACATACAGATAGTCATTGAAGAATTATTAATGACACGGTATTATTGTCATTATAGTCTATATACTGACGCTTTTTTATAGTCATCGATTAATGTAATATGATTATTTATTTATGTCAATTTATCTGTTTAATTGACACTTTTTTGTTTGTGCCCTTACTTGTCAAGAAATATTTATAATATGCATCCACAAACCTAAACAAATAAGTTTCAACAAATATCATTTCATATATAACTTAACAATTTATACAATACACAAGAGCAAAAAAGAAATTATATGACATAACAATACACTCGATAATTCTTAAAATGTCTACAAAATGTTTGGAAACTAAACAAATTTACAACGTTATAAAAAACGTGGTCTACTATCTTTTCTGCAAAGTATTCGTGAATCGATAACTTGCACGATAATAGTAGATGCAAACGATCCTCATCTTGAACAAAGTACCTACACAATGTAATCATAAAATTTTGAATTAAAAATTACAATTAAAAAAATATATACCTGAATGATAAATAATATAAGATATAAGTTAAAGAATGACTTACAAGTTACAAGTCATATTGGACCCTTGCGTAAATAATCAAAAACAATGTGTTAAAGTATTTACTTGAAATTGGGTAATAGAATCTTTTGATTAAAATGGAAACAAAAATCAACCATGTAGTGACAATTGCGTACTAAAAAGACACATAGTTAACAAATTATTGACGGCTAAAAACTCCCATGGACTATAAATTAAGCAGACAAATCTAAATCGATTTCACAACAATTAAGCTTAGAACCCTAAAAGCAGCATATTTCAATCTTAAAAAACGAGGCACCGCAAACTCTTCACAATTAGCTCAATTGTTAAAACTAGACAAGTTATTCACAATAATAATTTAAATTAATAAAGAATATTTCAAAACCTCTCATTTAAGGTTACAAAGTGGTGCAATTAAGGCTTTGAGTTAATTTTAAGGGATTTTCATATGTGAAGAAGGTAAAATTATCCAAAAAATATTTAATTTTTTTTTTCTCTCTCTAAAAGCCTATAATTAGAGATATTCATAACTTCTTACCTACCTAACTATTTCTATAAAAAATATACAATAATTGGACAAGGAAATGTGACAAGGATGACAACCTTGTCTGAATCTTCATATTGATATGTGATATTTGTCTTAGAGGCAACCATTTCACCCTTTCACAAACACTCCTACACTAGAGTACAGAAGTACTCCACTGGAGCACACATTAGGCGACTAAACCACTTCGTCATTTATTTGTTTCATAACCGAGGGTTGTTCCAAATCAACTAAGTTTAGGGGAACCGATTTGATACCAATTGATAAGGAAGACAACCCTTATGAATCTCCATTCGATATGTGATATGATATTGTCTACTTTGGGCATACACCTGCATGACTTTGCTTTTGATTTCACCCAAAATGCCTCATATCAATGGAAATGGTTATCCTTCTTTATAAAATCATGATCTACCTCACTTCTAACCAATGTGGGATATTTTGTTTGCATCACAACAAAATGTTAATAAAAAAAAATAATCGTCAAGAAAGCATACACCTAGTGGGTTAAAGGCATGGATGCATGAGCCTTGTAAATGTGAGTATACATCTGAAATTTCTCCTCTATTATCCATCTAAATAAAACTTAATCGAAGCAAAGAACAGGTTGTGAACCAGAGACTTCAAATCTTGAAAAGTAACAATATTGTCTCCTTTCAAATTAAGAAGATAGATCCACATGCGACGACTAAAATCATCTACAAATATGACATAGTTACAAAACCGATTAGGCGAGAGTAATAGGGTGAGCCCTCGAACATCAATATGAATAAGCATGAATGAGACAACAACACGAGAACGAGAATAAGAAAAATGGAGGGTACACATTTTTCCAAACTAACATGCTTTACAAAAAAAAAAAAATCTCATTTAATTGAAAATGGGACAATACAACTAAGTAAATTTTGATTAAGAACATAAAGAGAAAGGTGACAAAATCACCTATGCAAAAAGCATTTAGACACTGATACATTAGACTGTGAAGATCCATGCAAGAGTCTTCAGTCAACTGATGAAGCACCAATGATTTCATTATTTATGCACAACTCTGTCTTAGTGATGCGATACAAGCCATCCTTAAACGTTCCTTTTAGAAGTTCCTAGCTCGTATGAGACTATTGTTATCAGAAGCTAATTAGAAACACTTACTAAGTTCTTAGCAATATATGGATTGTGAACCAATTGTGAACCAGACAAAGAAGGATAAATCTGTATAATCAACTTGAGAGCTTAGTGTTGGGAATTGTGGGAGAGGAACATGCAGTTAACATTGGGGAAATGTGTAGGTAATTACAAAATTTTAATCTAATTAATTATTTATTGATTAATCTACCTCCATGCAACTTCTAGGTGATTAATGTTGAGAAGGTCACAAACAAATCCACTTGAAACCTTCTTCATTGAAGCTTCTCAGAGAAAAGAAGTTGGGAAGAGTATTTTGACTTAGGAGGAAAAAGATGACTTGATTCTCATAGAGTTACTCAATCTGTGAATTTTATTACTAATAAGATGAGAATAAAGACCTTCTATCTATATTAGAGTAGTTTTAAATTAGAAAAATCTAATATTTTTGAATATATAATATTAAAATATATTGGAAAAAATCAAAAAAAAAATCTAGCAGTTTAAAAGGTGAAATTTGAATTTCATCCCGCCCTGAGAAGATCGAATTTCCCAAATTTATGGAAAGGGAATTTGAATTTTTCCATTGTATCCATGTATTACTTTATTTATTTTTAAATAATATATCTATTATATTATTAAATAAATAAATCACTACAATTAATATATCCAATATATTAATTCTCTACTTTAATATTTAAGTATTAGTTTAATTAATATGTCCAATATATTAATTAATATCCTTCATTTAATAATTATCCAATAATTATTAAATCAATTAATACGTCCAACATACTAATTTATAATTCTCAAACTTAATAATAGTTATTCAATAATTATTAACTCGTTATGTTCAACATATTTTCAACGAAGAACTCAATAATTATCCAATGATTATTTATAATTAATTTTCAATAAATTGATATTTTTCTCAATAATATATATCCAATTAATGTTAAATTAATATACCAAGTATATGAAGTTTAACTATTAAACTTAACATTTCTATTAATTATGTTTCGCATAATTAATCTTTGAATTTGAACTTCTCAAATTAATTCTCCAATAAAAAAGCATACTAGCAATTATGAGCTAGTTTGGGGACTGGTAGATCTATAGGTTGAAAGCTACAACAACTAGAGATCTAATTCCTCCTCGTTAATATCAGGCTTATTCTACTAAAGACTTGTGCTGAACTCTTTCGCACTATATGACAAGTTAGAGTCCACGGATATAATCGATCATCTGTGATATGATTCTTCACGAGCTTGTTCGTATTCACAGTTGAGATTACATCTTTCACCTTTAGCGTCACCGATTCCTCTAATGAACAAGTTATTTATAGTCTCATTATAACGAATATCCTTTCGCGCCAATGAGAGGCAGGATCCCTTTGTTCAAGCCCTGGAATCAGTTCTTAGGGGAACAACTCTACTTCTTACTGAATATTAGGGAATGCGTGAAAATTTCTTCTTGTGACATTGCGAGGCTTATTGACCCAATGCTTATTTAAATGGGAGGCTTATTGACCTATGCTTTTTGACTGGTCGCACACATGCACATCAAAGAACGCTTTTATAAAGCAAGAGTTCACAACCCACTCAAGATTAAAATCACATTGACATACGATCATCCTTCGTAAAGTAGTTGATACGAGTCTATAAATAAATTATTAGCTCAATCATAAAATCTCTGGTCTCATCTAATGCAAAAAAATCTTTTTTGCGTAGGCGTCCCCACTCACATGTCTCCACATGAACAACTAGGATCGAGTTGTTTGCAACTCTTGCAAGGCGAGCCGCACCAACAATGTTACTAAGACTTAGGCACCCTAGCCTCAGTCCATATACTGTACACGATTTAGGTTATAAACTTGGAAGTAGATCCACTTACTTGTCTCACATATTTATCCAAGTGTTCATCTAAATAACCAATGGTATATCGACATTAATCCAATTAATGTAATAAGGTCGAATGCAATTTGAATATTAAATGCGCAATTTATTGAAAATAATAACTCTTATTAATAACTGAAAACAATATTAAATGTCTGACACTAAATGCTTATTCCTAAATATACAAACTATTATACTTTTAGTGCATAATCGCTAACACTCATGAGATTGGAATTAGAGGTAATGTGACTTGAGGCACGAGTAGAAGCATACTTGGATTTACAACAATTTCAGAAGTAGCAACAGGAGGATGAGCTACCACAACATTCGAAGCATGTATTGGCTTGGATTGTTAGGTGGTAGAGTTAGAAGACGAGGTAGGTGAGCCATGTTTTCCTTGTAATGAGGGTTGTACACACCAACATTGTATCGAAGATAACACATAGGTTCAATATAACCAAGCTTTCCACAAACTTCATAAGTAGGGCGATTTGTAAAGGCATTATTCCACCAACTACAACTACGTCCCCCGCCTCGTCCTTCTTTAGAATAACCAAACAAAGAGGCTTTATTGTTCGGAGGAGGATTGAACTTCTCATATGAAAAACTCTATTGTTTCACTATATGTGTTGAAATAAGGACAACATACGAATCTGTAATTGCACATAACGATAAAGAGAACACGCATGTTCTTAATGTCAGCTAATACTCCAAGCATTTTTTATAGGATAGAAGGTTAGACTACATATCAGACTAGTCTAAGCTCTTGCTTTGAATTCCAATCACGAATAAGTTGTATTCTTCGTCAAGTCCAGAAAGAACTTGAGAAATAAGGTCGTTAATCAACATTGAGCTTCTTGGAAGAGTAAGGTTATCAAAATATTTCTTCATAGTTGTTAGATATCAATCATGGGTTGACACCCTTTTCGAGTCTATTGAAAAATTTGTTGTAGATAAACAACTTCTACCCAAGAGTAGACGCCAAATAGGTTATGAACCAACTTTCAAAGCTCTTTGGATGTAGAATAACTCATCACTTGAGTTACAATTTCATACGTGATATAGTTGTTGAGGTAGCCAAGGAAAAGCTAGGCAGCTGTCAGGTCTCATACTATGGATTCAAAATTTCTTCAGGCATAGTGATCATAGATGTGACCGTAGCAGGTGCCTTTGTTTTTTAGGTTTAACTTGTGGCTTCTTGTGACAAATACGTTGCAGGTGCCTTTGTTCTCCGTCTCCTTCTCCCTCGTGTTTCTATCTCTCCATCTCTCCCCAGCGAAGCCTTCGACGCCCTTCCTTGTAGTGATCGGCTCTGATTAATGCCAATAGCCGCCGGCGGTTGGTTTAATTTTTGAATAAAAAATCTTCAGCTTCGTGAGTTCTTCTTGCTTCATTCGTTTTCTTCATTATTTTCGTGTCATTTTCCCATCGTTGATGGCTTCACCCTTGTTTTTCGTTGTTTTGTTTCTATTTTGAGGTAGGGTCAGTTGCGTCACTTAGAGCTTGTAGAGGTTAAACTCCACTGATCTTCTTCTTGTTCATGATTCCATTGCTTGGCTGTGACTGATAGCATAATTAGTTTTCTGTTCGATTTTGGTTTTGATTTTGAGATGTTTCAGAGTCAATTTAGGGTTTTGGTTTGGAAGTCGAACGTTCCTTCTTCGTAGAGTTTAGTTGTGCTTAAGTTGAATCGGTGTGGACATCTCGATGTTATGTGGTTTTGGTTTGCTGTTTTGGTTTGTAGATGCTTGTTGGTATGTGGTTAGTAGTGGTTGGTAGTTTAGTTTGTTATTTTGTGTCGGAGGAGATCATTGGCAATCAAAGGGTGATTTTGGCTTTAGATGGTTTTGTGTGAACTTTAGAAGCTCTTGGTTAGTGGAGGCTAATCAAGTCTTCTTCTTGAGTGAAGTGGTTCATTTTTTTTTAGACTCTAGCTAAGTTTGGGCTTGTATTTTGTTGGTTTGGATTGTGGTTTGCCAACGTTCATATTTTGGGTGAAGAGGTAGAGTAGGTTTCAAAGTCGAGGCTTGGTTGTCTTGACTTCAAGTTCGAAGTTCGTAAGAGGTACAACTGCGATAAGGCTAGAAGGTTGGTCGGTGGTGTCTTCAAGCTTTGAGTTAAGGCGTGTGAAGGCTCAGTATGGAGTTGCTCGGTTGGATTCAAGGCTAATAAGCTTCATTTTAGCCTATCAGCTAGTTTGTTCGCTTTGTGTAAGCTATTGTTGGTACACTTTTTACCTTTTAAATACGCAGTCATGTTGTTTTGTGTTCTCATGATAAATGCTTACTTGTTTTTGTTTTACTGTTAACCTGTAGGTTCAGGGGCTTAGCTAGATTGGTCTTTTGGGGTTAAATCCTAGTTGTAGCCGGTTCTAGTAGAACCAAGTGTAAGGGTTCCTAAATGGGAATTTTATGCTTGTACTTACCAAAGAATGAATGTTTGCTTGTAGAGCATGTTCATATGTGGAATTGTATGTTGATATTTCATGCTTTCATGTATTTCAAGTTGTACGTCGCTTCTGATTTGGTTGGATAGATGCATGTATGGTTTTTTTGTTTTCTTATCCATATATGTATTCTTGAACGTAGTTTTAGCTCTTGATTCTCGAATGCTGAATATGTATAGAATTTGACGTATGTTCATTGTCTAGTTTGATATGCGTACTTGCATGATATTATGTTGTGAATATATACCTGAGTTGAAGCATGTTGTGTATGATGCATTGCGTAGCATGTCACATGTTGATTTGTCGTTATGCACTGAGTTCTAGAAAAAATATGTAGATAGGTTTCCCTTGACACGTCATTCTCCTGTTATACACATTTTTTCAAGACCATAGGGTTTGTTGCATACATTGCGCGTTGTTGTGGGTGTCGAGTCTCCTTCTTTGTTAGTGCGAGCATGTCGACTAGATGGCCTAGACATTTCTCTACTCTGTCATAGGGTGGTTGTAGTAGACCATAGGGTCTATTGTTACGTGGCACGTCAAGGAACGACCCATCGGGGGGGTCAGACGCGGCAACACTCTCTTACGGATAGAGGTAGTCAGATGTAAGAGATTATGCTTGTGGAATGATGGATTGCAACCATACCGAGAGCGGCACGTGACCATCGGGTCTAACCATACGGTCTTTTAGACGTGTTGGGTAGCCGGTCGCGATCGGGGTTCCCGCAATCTTTTCTAACACCTAGGAATTGTTACTTGAGATACTTTCGGGTTTACATTTGACTACAACATAGTTAGAGCACCACATACTATACGAGTCATGGACTGCCAAGCGAAAGCGTGATCCCAGGCTTCAGCTAGCACATCCGCTAATGCTTGGACAGGTACCTACATCTGCAGCTAGATGAGATGCCAACTTGCTTAGTATCGTGGGGGAACCTGATAGGTTCTCGTTTGCCCCACTTGCGCCGGAGATACCTTGGGAGATGCATATGCGACTCCATAGCTTACACTCAAGTATCGAGGTGCTTCGCCTTAAGCAATAGGATCGCGTAATGGCTTTTTCGGGTCTCACGGCATCGACTGTGATACTTCTCTGCGATTATTATCAATGGTCATTGGGCTCAGCAACCCTTGTACCCGGGAGTTGGGATACGTTCCCTTCGTTTGCACATGTTATTCATAAATTTTTGATTACGCATGTCTTGTTCTATATGTTGTGTGCAACCCGTGCAGGGTTTCTTACTGAGTTTTCACAGACTCACTCCTTCGTTTTATGTTGACTATGGATTCAAAATCATAGTTGCAGGTACGCTTCAGGATGGATGCCCGATAGCTGAGGATAGACCTAGTGGGGACGTGTCAATGACGTCATTTGGTGTCATTCCTTTATAGTTTAGTCTTATTGCATATCTTTTTGCACGAACTGTTCTAATAGCTTCATTTCAAAATGTTTTAGTTTTGGAACCGAGATCTCGAGATTTATGTTTATGCTTAAAACTGTTGACTGCCTGGATAGGATAAATATTTTGATTTGAACTTGCATGATCGTTTTAAATGCATTTTGAAATGTCCATGTTCAGTTTACAAGTTTTGCAGGTATGAATTTCTCATATTTTATGAGAAACTTTGCCGACATTTTCATTAAAATTTTCATGCGTAACTAACTTTCGTGCTATAACCTAACGGTTATGTACCAGGATGTTACGCTTCTTTATAAATAATTGTTGCATTTAGACAAGGTATTTCTCTAGTCAGGTTACTGACCAACTTGTAACTCTTCAAGATCAGTAAAGCGAGAGTTTTCCGTATAGGAAAATTTAATTGATTGAGATGTGATCTTATTCAGAAGTTGATTGAGAGGTGATTCGGAAAAGATACTGCGACTGGAGCTAGAAATTTCAGAGGGCGAAACTCCAGCATTCATGTTTGTCACAACACAGGCTCTAAAGCTAAATCAATCAACAAATAAAGGGGAATATGATTGTTGTAAACGGAGTCGGAGAGTATACTCTATATTTCTCAAATAATCAATCCAGAAAATCCTTTGGTTAAATACAATTGAGATAGTCAAGTATACAAAGGTAAGAGAAAATACAATTTATTAGGAAAAGAGAACCTATCCCAAACAAAAGGGTCATATGAATTGAATCAAGAAGCTTCACCCGAGTCACAACCATATCACATTTTGAGTGAGTTATTTGACTGCGACAATTACTATCATATTGGACATCATTATCTTCTTCCTCGGTAAAATAGTTGGTGTACCATAAACTGACTTAGATACTCACAAATATTTTTTTTCGACAAGATGCCACAAATTCATTTTAAACATATGATCATCAATCAAATATTGGACTGTGTTGAGGATAGGATTAGTTTAGAATTAGTATTAACCAATGACAAAAATGAGAAAAGAGAGCTCATTTTTTTTTTCTTTAAGTTAAATACTAATTGACAACTTACAACCTACAAGTTATATGATTTGGTTTAGTTTTTGGTTGTACACTGTAATGTTATCTATAAATATATATATTTATAAATGTAAATTAAGTGGCATTTAATACAGGCAATGAAAATTATTTAACGAAAATACTAAAATGTCCTCGCAAATAAAAGTTAGTATATTTACAAAAAAGACAACCAAATTGAGTGGTTGATGATACAACTAAACTACATTACACAGACCATTTAACTTCTTTTCTTCTTCAATATTTTCTTTTTCAAAAAAGGTTAACTTTCCTCTGTTTCTATTACTCTGTTTCTTGTTTCATAACAACCTATTCCTTAACAAAACCATCGTTAATGTCTTTACCGCAAAATTCCACAAAAGCCCTTCAATTCCAACTCCAGAGCAGCCATTCGAGACAGCTGGATTCAAATTTTCCTTATCCAAATCCATTTTCAAGATGGGCATTTTCGTCAATTCAACCACTTTTTCTTCCTCGCATGGCTTCACTCCAAATGGAGCATTTTCAGCCATCACCATTCCAATGGGGTAACAAAGCTTCGGATTATCCCAAACCCCAAATCTCCTTCCCAATTTCCCATAAAACCGTTCGGAGAATTTAAGGTTCCCAGATAAATCGTTCCCGAACAGGTAAATTGTACTAACAAATGGCAGAGTTGCGAGTTTTGGCGAGGGGTTTCCTGTTAGATTGTTGCGGCTGAGTCCCAAGAACCTTAGTTTCTTCAATCCAGACATTGATTCTGGAATGTCCCCTGTCAAACCCATGTCGGAGAAATCCAAGATCATCAATTTTTTTAGACATTTCCAGTTTATGATACTGAGTTCCCCTGTTATTGGGTTGTTGGATAAGATGATTTCTTCTAACGAATTCATCTTCTCAAACGACTGTCTCAATCCACCTGAAAAACTATTGTTGCTGAGATCCAACAGAGTTAAATTTCTCATTTCGCCAATCTCACACGGCAAATCTCCACTCAATTTGTTGTCACTCAAATCAAGCTTCAAAAGGGATGTCAAATTTCCCAAACTTGTCGGCAAAGAACCCGACAACAAATTCCTACTCAAATCCAAAATCAGTAGCTCGCTAAGCCTGCCGAGATCAGGAACAATTGAACCAGTAAGCAAGTTCCCAGCAAGAACAAGTCGTTTCAAATTGATCAAATCCCCAAGATTTTCTGGTATTCCACCCACGAATCCATTCTGTAACAGAACCAAAGATTGCAGCTTGGATAGACTTCCGAAACTGGTTGGGATTTTTCCGGCGAGGCCGGGGTTCGATCTGAATTCGAGGGATTCTAAACTTCCGGCGAGATTGAGCCATTCTCCGGCAGGGAGGGAAACAGAATTGTTAGTAGTGGTTGAGAGAAAACATGTAAAGAATGAGAGAGTTTTGAGGTGTTTGAGTTGAAACAATTGGTGTGTGAAATGGGGATTTGGAGCACAAGGTAGTGAGTTGTCTTGTGTTGGTCCAATGTTTAGTGCAGTGACATACCAAACCCCATCAAAGATATCACAAGATACTCCCTGAAAAAATATCCCACTTTGCACATTCAATTAAAGTTTCTAATAATTTAAAAAATATAAATTATTATAAATATCAACATTTTATCTTTACCAATTTTAATTATAATAACTTTTTTTAAATATTTCATCAATAATTAATTTATCTGTTTCTTTATCCATATTTATTTCTATTGATTGCTCTCAAGTAGTTCAGTTGATTAAAAGTATTTCCATATTGAATCATGATTTTTGTTACTATAAACAATTTGTTTTCAATACTTTACTATTCATGCAATTGTTTTGATTTTGATTGTTATATATGTAAAATCCCCTTTAATAAAATATGTGAAATATACACTCATTTCTTATTGTTTTTCATGTATAACCTACTGTCTAATATGTTCTAACATATTAGAAATTTATTAAACCATAATAAATATTCAATCTTATAAAAAAATGAAATAAAAATGGCATTAGAATACATTTTAGCCTTCCAACTGAAACATTAGAAATCTCTTATTGAAAATGTGAGAAGATTGATTATGTCGATGAACATATTCAATGTCATATATCGAAGAAAATAAGACCCCATAACCTATCACCAACGTTTGACCCACATGATTAGATTCTATCGATCATTAATTTATTTTTATTTAACATTTGTTTATTCATAGATTATCCTGTTTTACTAAATTGATTCCTCAAATTTGGAAGAAATTAAAGAAGAGATTACCTGTATTGGAGTCCACCCACAAGGGTCTGGGTAGAGATCTGAGCCATTCCACCAATTCCCCACAAAGCCCTGAATTGCAGAAAACAGAGCATCCATCTCTGTTTTCTCCATTGGAGCTTCTCCACTTTCTTGTGCATAGCTCCAACACCCCAAACAAACAAACAGTATCAAAATCAACAGTCTATCCATTTCCAAACAACCAACAAGAAAGAGAACGGAAAAATAAAGACCAACAATTGGATTCAGAAGTTCATAGCAAGATATGAAGAAAACCAGTGAAACAGAGAACTGAAAACGGGTGTAGGTGCATGAAGAACAACTGTAGAGAAACCACAAAAACAAAAGCAGAAAAAAGCAAACCCAGACTAGAGAATGAAGGAAATGGGGAAAGGAAAGTGGGGGGATATATATGCAAAGCACAATTCTCAAAAGGGGCTAAAAGGCAATAATAATAGTAATACAATAATAAAAATCAGAGGGCCATGAAATTTTCTCCATCCCCAAGTGAAAGTGAAATGTGGGGCTATGTCCTTTCCTTGTATTGCACTGGAATGCCCTAGCTTAGTTTATTGTCCATTTTATCATTGAAAATAATTTTTCTGTTATGAAAATATTTATGACTATGGGGATAAGATGGGTAAAAGGGTGAAGTAGTTGAAGAAATAATGGGGGGGTTTAGGGAGCTCTAGGATTAGGGCTAGGACTGTGGAGGAACTAAATGCCCTTATAAAGGAGACCCCTTTTATTTCTTTTTGGTCATCAAGAAGAGAGAGAAAGTGCAAGTGAATGCATGGAGGGAAGAAAGTTGAGATTTTGAGTAAT
>JBBMEG010000003.1:3402198-3435004 GCA_037832605.1 Cyclanthera cordifolia
CAACAATACGGAAAGCCACAGAGTTAGGGCCACAGCCGAAAGCAAATTCCTATTCTCATCGAAACCCACGCCGCCGCTGCCGTCGTTGTAACCGGAGCCGTTCGGGCTAACCCCGTTGCCGAACACCGTCGGCGGCGTCCCCGGAGTAGTCATTGTTCCGCCGCCGGAGTTTGTCGGCGAGGTTCCCGCGTTGCTTAAACATAACAGAAACCAGTTAGACGAAAAAGAATTCATCAAATCAAAGCACAGTTCGAGCATCTTCAACAACAGGAGGAAAAAAATCCAAAGATCTGGAGAAAAAGAACACGAAGACAACAAATCACAGCACCAGATCGAGTGGATCAGGTCAGTTCATTTCATATTTTCACTTGATCTCATTATACTTCAAATCTTTGATAGTAGTTAAGAAATGGCGAAATTGAATTTTTAGAGAAATTCAGGGTTCCAACTAGAGAAATTAGCAAAATCCGACGGATTCTGGAAGTGAAAGTGATCGTTCATATGATAGTTTCACTCGACCTAATAATCCTTCATAATACATTAACCAAATCTCTGAATAAAGTCAAACCATAGAGAAATTCAAGTTCAAGAGAAATCTAAGGTTCGAACAAGAAAAGTTAACAAAATCAGACGAAACCTGAAAACAACAGAACAAAATTAAAACCACAAATGGGAAAATTAGGCATGATTAAGCTTAGAAAATTAGTACCTAGGGCTGGAAGGATAGACACAACCAGAGGAAGCAGCTGTAAAAAAAAAAACAAAACCACAAGGAAGAGGATGAAGTCAGAGTAAAGCGGGGCAATAGTGTAAGTTCGAGGGTTAACGGCCTACCGGCGGTGAGGGTAACCGTGGATGTGGCGGCGCCGGCGAAGTCGCAGCTTCCTGGGACTTGTCCTTTTCTCTGGTAGTAGCTGTTGACGGCGTAACTGCAGTGATCTTTGACGGTGTTAGGCTGAAAACAGGCGCCATTGGAGTGGATTGGAGAACAGTCGGCTCCAGTTCCACAGGCGTAATCCAGTGCCTTTTGAAGAACTTGTTGGCTTACTCCATCTTTACACAAGCAATAGTTTGCATCTGAAAGGGGAAAGAAACTAAAAATTAATGAACACCCATTTGGGTAAAAATTATTTTGGTTGAAAAAAAGTTATACCCATTTTGGAACTTACAAGATTGACCAGTTAGGGAAAGGAAAAACATTAAGAAAAGGAAAGCTGCCATTAATGGACTCAATGTTCAAGGTGATGAACTTCAAGAACCCTAGAGAGAGAGAGAGAGCTTGAATTGCAGTAGTAGAAAGAAAGTTTGAACTTGGGGAGAGAGGTTGTGGAAAGGTCTTATTATTTTTTTGGAAATTAGACCTCTGGTGGTGTTTGTTTGAGTTTTTATTTAGAAGTTATTTTGAGTGTTTATTTATAGCTCGATTGTTTGAAGGTTTTGATAGATTTTTTAGAAAGAGGTGTTATTAATTTTTATTTGGGTAAAGAGTGTTTACGGGGAAGTTATGACAAATTGTTTTTTATTTTTCATATGTCGTGACATTTGTGAATTTTTTTTAATATTTTTTTTTTAAAATATTTTAATAAATAAAAGTACAAGAGCCATTATTATAAATATGAGCACGAGTAGTTATTTTGGTTCGAACAAAATGGCAGATTATTTAGGTCATGTAAATAGTAAAATGTTCATGCATCTAGTTTAATATGAGTTACAACTTTTTTTTAAAATTTTAACCCCAGAAAAGATTAAAAAAAAAAAGAAAAGGAAAATAGGGTATGGCTCATGTTAAAGCAACATGTGTGGACATTAATATTTAGATCCATGCATGACATAAATATTTTTCCTTAATAAATGTTGTGGTTCAATCGATGGTGACTACCTATCTAGTAATTTATTTTTTTACGAATTTCTTTGACATTGAAATATTGTAGGGTCAGACAGTATATTTCGGGAAAATAGTGAAGTTGTGCGCAAATTGGTCTGAACAGCCACGAATATCAAAAAAAAACAACTTAACAAGGCTGGAACTAATAATTGGGGTTATTTGTTTAATGTGTTTATTGAACGGTTATAAATAAGTTTTTATAATCACTATTTAAAAACTCATTCAAATGAGTTATTACTACAATATTTCATTTATAATTCACTTAAAATAATTTCTCATTTCTAATTACTCAAAATAATCACTCTACAATTTTACAAACAAATATTTTCGAATATTATTGAAAATTCTCTACCTCCAAATATTATTGAAATAAAAAAGAAATTCTCAATTACGCATGTACTACAAAAAATGATAGAATACCATTTTTTTTCCAAGAAAATTTTGAACTGTCCTAAGAAGTTATGGTGTTACTTCACTTTTGTAAGTCTAAAATATATATATATATATATATATATATATATATATTAGTGGAGTGGGATTACACGAGCCTGTGGGTAGAGATAATCTATTAATTCACTACAAGAAATTCGCTTAAAGGCGACGAGGGAAAAAACGGCGGAAAGAAAATCTGTCGTCGTTGAAGAAAGTGGCGTCGTCGTTGCCACCATCATAAGGCGACGGAACACGTCTCTGTTGCCTTAGCTCATGGCAAAGGCGACGAAAAACTCGTTCCTACGCTTTTGATGTAATTCAATTTTTTTGAAATGAGCAAAGGCGACGGTGAAAGCTTTTCCGTCGCCAAAGCCCAATCATTTTTTCCCTAAAATCAATTTTCTGTGGAAAAATGATTGGCCTTCGGCGACGCGCTTCTCCGTCGTCGAAGCCCTAACGTTATTGTTTTTTAATGAGCAAAGGCGACAGAGCTTAATTTTGTCGTCTTTGCCCCCGATTACAGAATGTAGAGTTCGCAATTTCTTCTCCATTTTCACCGTTTCTTCTTCCATTTTCTCCTAAAACCTCTAAAAAAACTCCTCTTCACCACCTCTTTCACCGGAATCCGCCACCCTTCTTCCAAAAGGTAAGATTACGTGTTTATTTCGTTTAAAGTTTCATTAAATTCCTTTAAACTTTCGTTAAATTCGTTTAAAATTTCGTTAAATTCGTTTGAAATTACATGTTATGTGTTTAGTAAGTTTAGATTATGAATGAAATTAGTTTCATTACTTAGAAATTATGTTTTGGTTTATAGTTTTTGGATTTAGGCTTTAGGTTTCCCTTTTAGTTTAGATTTTAGAATTAGGTTTTGGTTTTTAGAATTATGTTTAGTTTTTAGGTTTTTGTTTGAATTGGTTTTTAGGATTAGATTTTCGTTCATAGATTTTAGAATTATTATTTACGTTTTGTTTTAGTTTAGTTGTTAGAATTACGTTTATAGTTTATTAAATTTAGTTTTTGGAATTTGTTTTTAGGATTAGATTTTCATTTATAGTTTATAGAATTGAGCTTTAGGTTTTGTTTTAGTTTAGTTGTTAGAATTAGGTTTTGTTTTAGTTTAGTTGTTAGAATTAGATTTTTGTTTATTATTTTTTTAATTAGGTTTTAGGTTTTGTTTAAAGTTTAGTTTCTTGAATTATGTTTTTGTTTTTGTTTATCGTTTTTGGAATTAGGTTTTAGGTTATGTTTTAAGTTTGAATTTAGTTTACAGATTATCGATTAATTAGGAATTATGTATTACTTATAATAATTTTTGACAATTTTCCACGAGGAACCTTAGACGTATTGAAGAAGCTAATGGCTACATAGCGAGAGCGAGCTGTTACCAAGAACATCGAGAGAACAAGAAGAAGGTGCAATGGGGCCGAAGCTCTCAGGGATGCAAAAGCAAGTGCTAGGTTTATACAGAGCATTTCTACGAGCAGCTCGTTCTAAATCCGCTGAAGATCGACATCATATTGAATCCATTGTCTCCGCCGAGTTCCGTCGCAACGCCAAGCAAATCGATCGCAAGAATTTTATCTACATTGAGTACCTTCTTCGTCGAGGTAACAAACAATTGGATCAACTTAAAAGCCCCGCAACTGTTCGATTGTCATCGCTCGATCTCAATTCGTCTCCATCCAAACATTCAGTCGATCTCAATTCGTCTCCATCCAAACATTCAGAGCCTTGAATTTTTTTTGGTACATTGCTTTGATTCTGATTTGATCGAATTTTGATGAATCATAGAAAATAAACTGCAATGATTTTGCTTTCTTTTTTTTTGGATTTCAGATTCGGTATTTTGATGGCGGTATACTAAGCGAGCTCGATTCAGAAATTTGTTTGTCATCAATCGATTTTGCAGAATGATCGGTAGCAGAATCTTTGGAACGTTTGGAAATGGGGATAATTGGTTTTCTCCTTTTGTAAGTTTAGGTATGAATTTCGTGTCTTTCGAAATAAAAAATGTACGAATTTAGTGTTAGAAATAAACAATTTATGATGATTTTGATTTTATGAACTCAATTAAGCTAGCATCCAAACACCGCTTAACATGCTAAACAAAATATTATAAGTAATAATATATGATAAAAAGGAAAATTGTTAACCTAATTTAAGGATGAAGGAATATGAGTACTGGCAAAGATAGCCACAACATTGAATTGCTTTTGGTAGGTTTTATTTTCGGTAACATGAATGCCCGATTTTCTTTACAGTGGAATTCTTTCAGTTATTTCAAACTCTAATTCAAATTCTTCTTTATTGCAGACATACGATGAGTTCGTCGGATCAGAGGACCTCTTTAGGTTAGGGTCATTAGTTATTTATTTTCCTTTATGTTATTACTATTGTATTAACATTTTCTTATTATGTAATGAATTCTACTATTTCATTTTGGTTATTAATGTTTTAGAATTTGTTTTCATAAATCAATGTTTACATGATTCAAACATTTCCAATTAAAGTCATAAGCAATAAGTATACATCAATTAAAACTCATTTATAAATATTCAGCAAAAAAAAATCGGGAAAAGAGCAAAGGCGACAAAAAACTATTATGTCACCGTTGCCTACCAAATGTTACGGACACCTTGTTCTGTCATATTTGCCTTCAGAAGAATCCTCTGTCACTAGTGGTAGGCAAAGGCGACGGATGAGTCTCCGTCGCCTTTGTCCTGAAGAGCAAATTCGACGAAAGCAAAGTTTTAAAAAATGAAATGGAGCAAATGCGATAAAAAAGGCGACGAAATTCTCTCTTGTCGCCGAAAGCAAAGGCGACGGAATTTGACCCATTTGACGACAGAGATCTTCGACGTCGAAATGGTTATTCCTTGTAGTGATTTATAAACTATTTTCGGATAAAATAAAAAATTATCCTAAGGATTATTTTATCAATAATAGACAAAATCATCATTCTAAATGCTTTTAAAGTCTCAATCCAAATTGTTCTAGATTATTGTTCGATTAAACTATTATTTTGACTCAAATTTTTTCTTAATTAGTCATTGTATTTTCAAATGTCTTGTCCATGTAAATTGATATTTATAATAGACTTACTTTAATCTAATTTGAATGTAGTAATTGCTCGTTATAAATAAAAAACTCGATCAATTTATAATTTGAGGTTTAACATGAAATTTTTTTAAAAAAAACTTAAATATGATATAAGACTTGATAAAGTTGCTAAAAATGAGTGATTAGAAATGAGCAGTTATAAATGATTTATTATTTTTAGTGATTAGAAATGAATGATTAAAAATGAGTGATTATTTAAAGGATTAAAAATGATTTATATTTTGAATAATTACAATAGCTCGTTTTAATATGATTGTTTAAAGAAAGTTGTAAAACATTATTTGCAATACCTCGCCAATAACTTTAAAGAAACACCTATTTAGTTTATTTTTATTAGTATAAACTTTTTTATGTTAAAATTTCATTTTTGTCCCTAGACTTTCATTTTTTGGCCTATAAACTTTTAAAAGTCCAATTTTAGCCACTAGATTTTTAAGTTTGTTTCATTTTGGTTCCACAACTTTCAAAAGTTCAACTTTAGTCCATAAACTTTAATAAAAATTTAAATTTAATCCTTACGATAGATTTAACAGTAATATTAAATGAAATCGGTTCAATAATGCTACTAATTTTAAACTTTGTGAACATATTTCTAAAGTTATAGGAAAATATGATATATTTTTTAAGAAAAAATAAGAATCAAATTTATTTATTATTTTTTTTTTTTCATAACCCAACCCCACTTTCACTTAACCCAAACCGACGGTTTAAGTTGGGTTGTGTTGCTTTGAAGCTATTGCCGCAAAGTAATTGGATTTGGATCGGACGAAGATCGAAAAGAAGTTCAACTCTTTATTTGTTTTTAATATATCAAACCTTCTTTCAACTCATCGTTCAATATCTCATCAAATTTTATATAAATTTTTTTTTAAACAAACGTCTTCTTTTCTAAATATAAATCTCAAAAATGCTTTTAGAGCCTATTCTTTCTAAAATATCAATACTCAAAACAAGTAATTCATATTTTCAAATTACTCTATTTATTCATTGTCGTCCGCTTCCTTTCCTCTCCTCACTTCAATCCCAAAATTCAATCACTCTCTTAATTTCACTTTTTTTAGAGCATATTTTATCAAACTTAAGTTTCCTTAAGTTGAACTATAAGTTGGGATTAGGCCAAGTAAACACAGTTCAACAAATATGTTTAACTTTGTTAAAAGCGTTAGGGGGTGTTAGGAAAATTTTGAGTGTTTAGAAATGAGGAGTTAGAGATTTTATGTGTTTCTAAAAGCTTGTTTGTTAAATGGTTTTGGTAAAGGGCTTGTAAAGAAATTTCTGTTTGTTTCATGGTTTTGGAAATGAGTTTATATATGGTTATTTGTTTGTATGTTGTTTTTATTTTGAATTTCGAGATAAGTGCTTGTTTCTATGATGTTTTTAGTTGAATAGTTATAAATAAAATTAGTTTGTTTTAAGGTTTTATGTACCTGTTTCTCAAAAACCCAACATCTGGATTTTAGCTCTTAGTTTCTCAAAAACTTAGGCCCAACATCTGGAGCACTTAGGCTCAGTTTTCCAAAAACTTCCTCCGCTTCTAACTCCTAGTTTACCAAACAGGTTTTTCATAAAACTCAACATCTTAATTTTAGCTAATAATACTTTACAAACAGCCTTTTAGGAGTTGTTTGTTTTGAGTTTTTCAAAAATACTGACTAGAAAAAACTACATATAACGAAATTACTTTTAACTTTAATCATTACTTTTAAATATTCAAAATAAACTCTCGTTCTAAATATTAATTTAAAATACCCTTGAAAACTGCATTCAAACAAGATTTTGACTGTAACAATTATTATTCGTTACTTCTAAATAATTAAAATAAATTATAATGCTCGTATTTTTAAAAACTACATCAAACAATTTTTTTTTTTATTGGAATCATTATTTCGAAATATTCAAAATAAATCTTTATTTTATATAATAATTTTAAATGTTGTTAAAAACTTTTAATTAGTTACTTTTTAAATATACATATAACCATTCACCTAGCACCTAAATTCAATAGGTTAAAATCATATAATTAATCATTTTGAGGGGAAATGATGAAAGAATCTCTGAATCATTCAGATTGCTTCAGCAAACACATTACATCCAGACGAGTTCTTGCTTTCCATACTTCTAAATATTCAAAATAAATTTTCATTCATTCTCAAAAAAAAAAAATAAAAAAATAAATAAATTATCATTCTAAATATTTGTGAGAACAAAATCCAAACAAACTTTTAACTGCAATCGTTATAACACATTACTTTTAAATACTTAAATAAAATACTCATGGTAAATACTAGGGGTGTTTATGCATTTTCTGAAAATCGATTTGACCAACCGAATTAAAGGCAGTCGGAATTTTCATGTATATGTTGGTCGATGTCGGTTAAAAAAAAAAGTTAACTGAATTTTTTCGGTCGATTAAATCGATCGGTTCGATTATAAAATTTTCCTTATAAAATATTAATGTTTTCATATAATTAGTTAGATTTATTATTAAATTATGGTAAAATCAACTTTATTTTAAATGTATTTTTAAAATATATTTGATATACTCTTTTTTTTTTCAGTTAATTCTCAAATTTTCAATATAAAATTGTATGATGAATATGTTTTTAATTAAAAAAGGAAAAAGATAAAAAATGAATTAATCGATTTAGCCGACTTAACCGATCGCTTTTACCAACTTAACCAACCAAATCGACCGATTTAACCGATTGGTCAATTTGGTTTCATTTTCATCGAAAACAGACACCGCCCGATCAATGAACGCCCCAATTAAATACTAATTATAAATACTCTTAAGAATTAGATCTAAATAAGTTTTTTTTATCGTAATCATTACTTCTAAATACTCTAAATAAATCATATAAATCTTCATTTTAAATAATTTTAAAATCTAAATTTTAAATAAATCAAATGATCAACTCTTTTCATAAAATAATTATAAATATAAATAATATTTAAATTATTGATACATTTTAATATTATATTATAAATATTTATTATGACTCGTATGTATATAAATATTTAAATATTATAAAAAAAAAAGTATGAGATACTACTATGATATCAATCACTATTTATATTTATAATTAGTTTTTAGATTTGACCGTAAGTTTTCGTAAATTGAAAAATCTTCATTACGTCACAAGAGAAAATAATTGTAAAATCATTCAAGGAACCAATGGGCCCATACCCAAAAAGAAGAAGCCCATGAACTTAATAAGGAGACGGAACATATTGGGCCGGCCCAGATTATTGTAAGAAATCAACGGCAAACAAGTTTCATCGTCGTCATTACCGTTCCCGCGGATCAAACAGCCAAAACCCTAACCAGAAATCAACGGAAATTTTGCAATTTCAAAAGTCTGTTCAATTTGGAGAAAAAAAAAAGGAAGAAATTGGAATTGAGAACTCTGGAAAAGCATTGCCCTTCGGCAGAGATCCGATTGTCAGTTTGTTAATGGAAAGCGGCGGCAAAGGGAGAGACGAAGAACAAGACGGCATGTCTGTACATTCTCCATGCAAAGCTCCACCGTCCTCCGCTTCTTCTCTTCCCAAGGTCTATCTCTTTCTCTCTTTTCAAACATTGTCTTATAACTGCAGGAATTTAATTTTGTTCTTGTTTTTGGTGTGTTGTGGTTAGGACCAAGCACAGGTTGAATTGGAACTCAAACTCTTGCAAGCTCTTGAAATTTATCCATTAGTCAAACTACAAGGCAAGTTTTCTTTTACACTATTCTATAAACAGTTACAGTTACTGAATGGGTGTACATGGTCTGGGTTGGGTTTGGTTTTGATGAATTTTTTTTGGATCAATTCTTTTGGATTGGTTAATTTTAGAGCAACTCGATCTAACTCATATATTTAAGCAGTGTTTGAATCCAAGAAGCATTTATTTTGAGTGATTAGGAATTGAGATTTTTGTAAGAGTTTTGCAGGCTATAGCTCGTTTAGGTGTTGATTTTGTAGAGGAGTTACAATAGCTCGTTTGGAAGTGAATTTTGTAGAAAGATTATAGAAATGAGTAGTTTTGAAATGAGTAATTATTTTGAGTGGTTAGAAATGAGTAGTTGTTTTTTAGAGAAGTTGTAAATGCTCGTTTATAACTCCTTTACAAAACTAAAAATCAAGCACCCCCTTAGGGTTATGTTGGTCTGGGTTCTCTAGATGTGTTGTTCTACCGAACTTATTTTATTCATTAATTTTACACACATAGATTCTTGGTTCAGATTGGATTGGGTTTGGACAAACCTTGAATTGATCGACCCGAAAAAAGACTTAATCTAACAAAAATCATAACTCAACCGAAAGAAAATTAAACCTAGTCTAGGTTAAGGTTGCTTGGGTTGTTGATTTTTTTTTTTTCTTTTGTACAACCCTTGTTTTCGAGTCTATTCATTCTTAGCATCATCAGTGTCGAATCCTTACTTAGGTTGAAAAGTGAGAATTTCACCTATTTCCTCCTAGTTTGTGTACTCACATTCAGTGATAATGATCGACTTCACATCTGTTATGTGTGGCCAGAGATTAAAGTGGCATGGATGATCAGGAATTAGGAATGATGAAGCTGTTCTTACGGTTGGGAAATGTTTGGAAGAGAGTGCTGGGCGAAATAAATTTGTCTTCCCGGATTGCCATTCATTTTTTCACATGAGGCTTTCACCGATTAAGGATAGGGAGGAAATGTTATGATTTGATTATGCTATAGTCAACGAAATCACATAATCTTGTGCCACTCGTATTTCTAAACCATCACGGATTGGACTAGTTGTCAAATAAGATCATTAAGAATTTAGGAGTTATAAGTGAGTCGCCTCGCCATCTTCTTAAGAATGAATTTCCTACAATGTAATAGGATCAAACATTGAAAATTATCAAGGTGTGTGTAAGTTGGTCTGGATAGTCATGATTTGAATATAAAAAATTCTATCGTCTTCTTGGGGTCCTAATTCTTAGGCTCTCAAGGAAAGGGAATTAATTAACATTGATGTATTTGCCCTGCATCTCGTTTATGAGTCTTTTTATTTTCCCTTCTAAATACAAGCTTTCTTTGACTAAATTATGAGTATTTTTCATATAGGCATACATCGCCATTTTGTCCTCTTTGGGTTGATGGAATTTCTGCGAAGAAGGTTTTCTCTGTTCCATGTACCATTTTCTTTCATATATTTTATTCAGTTTTGATGATTAAATCTAGTGGCTTCCTCAATTTCTTTTGTATAATACTCCATTGTTTTACCATCTTCTTGTCACAGCTTTGATCGTCAGTTCTCTTCTGATGAGATTCTACAGTTGTTGGATCGGTTCTATAACTTGGAAATGCTGGTAAAAGAAAATCACTAATGCCTATTTTTCTTTTTCCTTGTTTCTTCTTTTGGCTGCTGAATTTATTTGAAAAAGGAAGATAATCTAAATAGCATAAATGTATAAGCATGAAAATTCAAATTTTCATGTTATCATATTTCTTCTGGGGGGCCATGAAATTTTGATGTGCATCATTTGGGGACAAGGAGAATGAAATGATTATGGGAGGAATGTGACTATCAATGTTTGAGGTGATGGGAATAGTTATTGAGGGAATCATTAACTGCATTTGAGCGTAGGAAACAATTATCTTTGTTTGGATTGCAAAGAATGATTATGAGGAACTAAATATTTCTGAATGAATAGTTAGCATGATGAAGATGAATAGTGATTATGGAAAAAATGATGATCGATAGTTCAAATATAGGCAAGAGAATAATTCTTCATCTCCCGAGTTCGATCCCCTTGCCTTAAAAAAACACTCCTAAAGTCGAGTTCTTCTTTTGCATCTAACCTGATGGACATCGTTTAAAGGTTGATCAGTAAACATGTCTGAGTTTTCAAAACTCTTTTTTTTTTTTTTTTTTTCTCTTTTCACCACTTGAATAATCGTTTTTATGTGCTAATATTGCTGCTGATCTGTCCGCCGCAAACTATTTTCAGAAGCCAGATGATGAGGAAATGGAAATTCTGAATCACGAGGAAGATTTTTGCTTGCCACAAACCTTCTTTGTTAAAGAAGAGTCTTGAGGGAAATTGTTCATATGGACGCCTTAGCACTTCCTGGCATACGATAGTCTCTTTTTTTTTTTTTTTTTTTTTTTTAATCTTCTATCCTTCCCTTTTTGTTTTGTAAATGCCAATATAGAATCTTTTGTGGATTAGTATAATCCAAAATTTTCCTTTTCAAGGATAAATATAAATATGATTGGGATTTGGAGCTTCCTTATATGTGGGCACTCGCATCTGTTCCAAAATCCGAAGTCTGGCGACAATGGATTTTACAATTGAACTCAACTCGCGAATCTCGAACATGAGAGCTATGAGAGAGCCATACCTTGGTAGCTCCCGGTCATGAATCTTGTTTACAGGTATGTTAGGGATTGACTTTCTCGTCTCCGCTCGTGTCACAAAATCGTCGTTGCTAAATTCTTAAGTCTTTTACACATTGAATCTAAAAAAAATTCAATTCAATTGTTTTTTAGAAATAATTAAATATTTTTATTAAAAAATATCTATCAAGTTTCAACTATATTGTTAATTATTAAAAAAAAAATCTTGAATTTTGGCAAAATATTAGAAGAGAATTATTCTACATCGAATCGAGTCAAGAAAGTGGTGTGTTCCAAGCACTGTAAAAGTAGCACGATGTCTTAGATTCAGGGTATCTCATCCCAAGTCAAAAGCACTTTGGTGTGACTAGTACAAGCTTTGAAGAGAGTGTCTGTCTAATTGGAGTCGAGAGAGAATTCTGTTTTTTCACGTAAATTGATGCGTTCTATTTTATTATTTCCTTTTAATTTCTTGATTATATATTTTGCTTATTCGTGCAGATTTTTCCAACAAAAATATCAACAAATATTTTTTATTTAAAAGTTAAAAGTATAATATAAAGAGGAAAAATATTAAAAGGAAAAGATGTAAATGTGCGGAGATAAAAGGAAAATGGGGATAAGGATACATTTCTCGTCCTACGGCTTCATTTAGCCAACTTGAAAAATTTTCTCCCGTTGTTCGCAACCGGGATCGATGCGAGTCCAGACGAAAAATAGCCCCTAAAAGTAAGATTTTTTTTTTTTTTTTTTTAAATTCTACCGTTAGACGTGGATGCTCAACCAAATTAACCTTTGAATGGGTTGAGTATTAATATTATTATTTTTTGAAAATAGAAATGAAGGCGTTTGGCCAGCGGAATTTAATTTAGGAGAATAGTCTTTTTCTTTTTCTTTTTTTTTTCTTTTTTTTTTTTATTAGACAACATTTGAGATAGAAGATTCGAACTCGTGATCTCGTGGTCCTTGGACAAACATCAATGCCGTTTAGCAAGATCTTTTGACTAGGAGCTTTTTTTTTTTTTTTTTTTTGATCCTTCTGAAGTTTTTTCTTAATTTTTTTCATCATTGATGTCAAATTAATTTAATTTCTTTAAACTATCACCTTACAATACAATAAATAAGTATACTCTAAAAGGAAAAAAAAAATCTAAATAAGTCGACTTTTTCTATTTCTTCGCAGGTGTTTGATTACTAGAAAACTGTCGCAAATTCCTTGTCAAGAATACAATAAAAAATTAGTCCTAAAATAAGTGTCATTTTCAAAATATATGAACTATAAATTCAATTAATTTAACAATAAAATAACTGACGAAAGCCAAAAAAAAAAAAAAAGTCCAGCAAAATACCTGCGTAGGAAATGAACTTGAAAATATAGATTTAGTCTTGTTTTCATTTCATATCACTCACGTGCCCAAAAATTGCATTAAGAGAATGAATCTGATATTCTCATTCATTTGAGAATATGATTTTTTCCTATTTTCAAACATTCAAACTCATGAAAGGGAAAAAATATTTTTTAAAAAATCAGGAACAGTGTTGATATCAAGAGAAAATTGCACTTATATTTCGTGGCAATTTGGACATTCTTTACCAAAAGGAAAGAGGAAAATCATGGTTCAATAGACATAACATGGTCTCAGTATCAAAATAATGAAGATATTTGGAGGTAGAAAATCAAAAGAGAGGTGAGGGGATAAATGAATCTAAGAATAAACTGGCAAAAATGAATTGCAGCTACTTCTGCGAAAAACGCTCAAAATCTAGAGATTCCAGGTGCCTCAAATTACTAGTCATCGACATCGTCGGATTCGATCCATCTTGTTTTTCATCAATATGATTGTATGAACTCCCTATTACCCTGTGATTACACAACAGAGACAATAAAATAATAATAAATAAAAATCAGGGGGTTTCTCAAGCAACCATCTCTCATCTCGTTTGAAAAAAGATTTGGAGTAAATGTTAGCATCTAATGAGAAAAAGAACATAGCTGAATCATGTTCTTACATATGGCTATTAAGCTAGAAGAAGAAAAAAAAAGTTTTACTTTGATTTGATAATCATGAAAAAGAAAACACTGAAGAACACACATAGAGGGCATTTGGGTTGGGACGAGGAGAATGTGGTTGATTGCGAAGAGTGAGAATATGAGAGAAAATGTTTAATGGGTGAATGATTATCTGTGTGTTTAAGTGAAAAGAATGATTATTGAGAGAATTGATACCTATATTCAGAGCAGAGGAAATGATGATAAGGGGATGGAGAAATGAAATTAATTAGTTAGGAGAATGCGATTATGGAGAGATGAATAGTTGATCATGTGAGTATGAGTATTCATTGCGAGGAAAAAATTTCAATGATCTAAACCCTAGAGAATTATTTCCCATCTATCCGGTTTGATCTCCTTACCCCAAACAACCCCATATAGTGGAGAAAATGCAGCAACGTTATTTTCCAAAGTTGTTCTCTAGTGCAAAACTTCATATCAGAAAGAGTCGGTCGTAACTAGTCAATTAAAATAGTTCCCAACCATCTAGCGTCGGTGTTTTGAACTTTTAGCCATTTATCTCTTGGGTTTGGAGTATTACTAAAGTGCAAAAAGAACTATTAGAACGAAAACTAAACATCTCATGAAAAATATATTTCAGCAAGAAGAGAAGAATTACCATAGCAAAACAACTGTACACGTTCCCGTTGTGAGATTCCAACAAACAAACCGATCATTTTTTCACGAATGGTTTCTGGCAAACAAGGAGCCTCTGGTCACTGCCATTCTGAAAGTCAATCACCCTGGCCTCCCAACGAATATGTGCAGCAAGCATTCGTGCCTCCTCAATCGGTCCCACTTTGTCATTTAGGACAACCCATCCCTGAAAAATAAGAGTTAAAATGATCAATATGACATTTGCATTTGCACGTTCGAACCAGGGAGAAAAAGAGGCCCCGATTTGGTTTTTATGAAGGACTAGTACCTCTGGGCGCAGTATACGATCCATCTCTACTAATAAGTCAATCATGCCGCACCTACTTGAAAGTAGTTGTGAGAGGAGCCCATTTGCATGAAGCAAATCATATGTTCGCGGATAAGTGGGGAAAGGTTCACACCTACAACAAAATTTTTGAAACATTATGATAGGGATTATATTGGATAAGTATTAGCATATTAAAGGGATATGATAGTAATATTGGGAGTTAGAGCTTTAGTTATAAATATAGGGGTGGAGAATAATAGACATGATATATTTTGGTTAATGTTTAGAGCTCGAGTGAGTGTTCTCAAGAAAGAGAGGATCCAAGTAACCTCCAACTTTTATTATCTTGTATTTCTTATTATCTTTTATATTTCAATACAATCAGATTCTATCATATTATTGTTTATACATGTCAAAGATTCAGATACTTGTTGATTCGTGAATTCAAACAATGAAATTTAAAAGAAATATAAAAAAAAAAAGGGCAAGAACCAACACCAACACCGACCTTTCATTACAGAAAACTATACGTACAAATGTAATCATAAAAAAATAGTTGAATATTTTTTCTTTTCTAAGAAAAAGGTTAGTGTGGTCTGAATCAACAAAAAGATGTTTCTAGTTCTAACTCACCACAAACCAATTGGACCAAAAAGTACGAAGATGGTTTTTTTATATATTCATGATTGTCAAAGCTAGCTTATGTGCACCTTAATTATTGTCAAGGGATATACTCACCGTAGGTGGCCACTATGGACTAAACTCTATTACTTCCGACCTTATTGACTATTAGGTCACTCCATGATTGTCAAAAGGGATAGGTTTTACATGAAGACTAGATAAGAAAAGCATACCAATCGTGCAAAACTCCAGCAAAACCTTGGTCAAGTATGAGTGGAAGAGTATTTGGAGATTTAACAGGCACAACATTCATGACCCAAACTGTTTTCTTCTGCTCCACAAACGCAGCATTTAAGCCCCCATAGTGAGCATTCATGTCCATCACATTCCGCATCATGTTAAATGGAGGTAATGGATCTTCATCACCAGGCCTCTTTGGATGGTCAGAAAAAATTAAAGGTGTAAGTAAGGACCAATAGTTTTTCAAAGCAGACCGCCAAATTTGTAAGTCATCGGAATAGTCTTCTGACTGAACACCTGCAGATATAGACACGTGAAAATAATCAATAGCAGCACGAATTACTTGCCATGTGATAGGATCCACTTGAGGATGTTAGTTAGTTTCTTGTTAGGAAGTTATAATTAGGGTGGTTAGTTTGTTAGTCTTAATGGCTATATATTGTACTATTGGCCTAATCAATGTAACAAGTAGATTCATTGTGACTCATCTGAGTGAAGGACATTGATAGATCCTATCACCATGTTTTAGTGAATACTGTACAGATCAATGTAACACAAAAAGAACAGAAGATGAAAATTGCATCCATAACACACAAAAAAGAGGAAAAAAAAAAAAACTTGTTATGGATTTCAATCAAAGATGGAGTTGTTTTATTATTAAAAAAATGGAATAAACTAACAATTTCAATTGAAAAATACAATATATTCATTATGGAAGAATACTTTCCATGAACTTCAAGTTCAGCTGAACTCAAATGAAAACCAGAAGACCTGTTCTGGATTGGAATCCACCGCTTGCTGGTAGTACTACTCAGGCATGATACCAGAGGTTGGTAATATGGAGTGTCATGCCCTTCTTTACAAAGTGGTGCAATTTCCTGCTTGCTAAAAGAAGGAAGAAGTCAAACAATTACTAATTTATAATACAACAATTACCGACAGCAGTAAAGCTACAAGTGCAATCAACAAATGTACAATGTAACATGGAGAAAAGAGGTTTCCAACTAAAGTTCAAAAAAAAACACAACAGAAAACAAACTGAAAGGTTAATTAGGAGGTACTATGTATTGTGCTCACCGAGATAAATAGCAATCAGGATCTGTAGTTTTCTGCCAAATATAAGTTTCATACTGCTGAGCCAAAAAAGTCCAACATAATCTTCGGGTCATCTCTTCCATTGGTGTCAAAATGTCAACCTTCTTGGATGACAATGAACCACTAACTGTCTTGCCTGTGGGAGAGGTTAAAACAAAATAACCTCCAGGTCTAAGTAACCGGTCAGCTTCAATAAGAAATATCCCATCTGCCAATTATTCATGAAGCAACACAACAAGAGAGAATATCAAGTCAATTCAACTACACTAATAGTGAAAAAATCTCATGAAAATTCAATAACACAATATGCATTAAAATACATTAATATAGTTGATTGAGGTTTCTAAGTGCACCAAAGTTTTTTGGCATATCTGTAGAAAGTAATGCACATCCTATTTCTTTCTAAATCTTAATGATTCATAACAAATGTCTCTAACTCAACCAAAAGCCTAGGCTTTTATGATATGCCCATCAAATAAAATGAGATACAGCCAAAATTTATTCTCAAGATACCTTTATCTTTCCAAGAGACGTCACACTGTGCACAATGGACCATGTCAAATGACAAGGATGGATAAGGAAGCTGTTTTGTAATAAAGTTGCCAAGCATTGCTGGAAGACCTCTCTCAAGAGCCATTTGAACTTGACTGCCGGTCGCCTCATAGGCCGCAATGCACATAACCATTACATTCATCGATATTAAATGAGCACCAAAGCTACCAAACCCACAACCAATATCAAGTATCGAGCGTACCTATGATTGACATATCAAATTCTTGATACATTAAATAGGCCTATTACACTGAATTGCAAAAAATAAAAAAAGAAAGGACAGAAATAAGGGTTACTATTCACTAGTTAACATGACGTTTATTCTTTTGGTAAATTTAACGAAAAACATCTAACTTGATTCACTGCATGATGCTGCTGGCATTAAATACAGGACATTACTATTACAAAGAAGTCTAACAGCCTATATTTTTTAGATGAGATTAAGACTTACCCCAGCTTGAAGAAATTCTGAGTCGGTGCCTAAACCAATCATCTCTGCAATTTGAAAAGAATACTCATTGACTCCATCTCCATCTTCTGAATGGAAAGCAATTTGGTTCTCTTCCAATAACATCAACCTGATTAATTTATTTAGGAAAGTATGATGATTGTTCATATTAACATCAATAAAAATGACCAGGAAACAAAAAAGAAAACAACTGGTGTTTATAAACACTAAATCCTCAGGGGAAGAAATCTAAGTGCTTGATTCATGCTCATCGAGTTAAATGATGAGTACCTTTTAGTAGGGCTCCCAGAAGAAAGAAGTTGATCTCTTGTTACCTTCACATTTCCACTCCATATTATATCCCTGCCAACAGGCCAACTCAGTGGGCTCTTGTAATCTTTAGGAGGACGAACCAAGCACCGCTCTGCTGTTCTAGACACTTCACAGTGCCGATCATACTCGTTCCCTTCATTGTATCCAGCTAACATGTTTGCTGTAACATTATAACATGGCACATGGTTTTCTCTTTCTTTTCCACAAAGCCCAAACTCTTTGATTCGAGTAGAGGCCAATGAAAGCGACTTTAAGTCAAACAAATCAATGTCAACCCTTTCTTTTTGCCTTCTATAACTAGTATAAATGTTGGACACTGGCGTGGTAGTAACTGAATCAAAGGCATTTGAAGTAGACGTTCCTAATACTGCAATTAACGCAAGCACGCTAATAAAGCACAAAATTAACCAGCTGAATGGTGGTTTGGAGCCTAAGATTTTAGATATTTTATTGACCCAGGAGCTTCTCATGTCCAATATTTCTGAAGTCCCTTCAATGTTCACAACCACTCTATATGGGAAGCACTTTTGGTTCAAATCTCGAAGCAGAGCATGAAGCATAACCTACTATGTCGCATGTTCATCTATATCAATTCGTACTAATTCAAGCAATCATAACAATCATTGAAGACCGACTTATGCTTCTTCCCCAATTAAAAGCAAATATGTCACATAACGTACCGCCAGATAGAAACGTTGTCAGAAGAAAAATAAGTAATACAAAATCCCATCATAAGTGGGAACGTCAGATCGAAGACAGCCCAATCCTAGATAAGAACCAAATAACCTGATTATGAGCCAACAACAGCCCTCAATTGAACGAAAATTCTTCCAACCCAAACTTCAACGCGATCAATGAATAAGAAATTTAGTTTCCAGAGAATCAGCAGCGAGATCGACCTGCAAACTCAAATCAAAGATCCATCACATTCCCATCAAATTAGCATCCGACACAACCCCAACGATCCCATTCAACATACTAAAAGCAAAATTGAATCCATCCACATATTCCACACGCTAGAATTCGAGATTATCATCTTCCATTGCACGAAATTCCAGGAACCAAGAACCAAAATGACAAAAAAAAAAACAAGATATACAACTTTCAAATTACTAGTTAAAGAACGAGACCTAGATCCCGAAAAGGAAACAAAACCATCATAGATCCAAACATAAAATGCAAAAGCACACCCATACAAATCAACAGCAAGCCGCAATAATTAACAATTACATATAGATCGAGTAAAGGAACGAAATTACACACCAAAAAAAGACAGGAATTAGGGTTTTGGTGGATTAAAACTCCGTGTTGAAGTGAATGAAAGTAAGATTCAGAGTCTCAAAAGCAAAGAGAAAAAGACGATCTCAACAAATCCGAATAGAATTTCTAGTTTTTTAGGTACCCGTTAAACTGGAGTATGTGTGCATTTATGGCATTTTATGAACTCCCTTTTTTTCTTTTTTTTCTTTTTTTTTTTTTTTTTTATGTGTGTGTGTGTGTGTATATATATATATATATTTTTTTTTAATCTCAATTTTTATTTATTTGCGATTTACAAGCTAATAATTGTATGGCCAAATCAACACCTTTAAAATATTTTAACAAAAAGAAAAAGAAAATGCGACGGCCCAGATATGATTTTGATGCTTCCTTTATGCTAAATTTTAAATCAATGCTTTACTGCAAATTAAATTAATAATCATTGTGTTTCAATTAAAATAAAATAAAATAAATAATCATTGAAAAAGTCACTAATTAATGCACTGTTTGGAAAAAAAAAACAAGGGCTTAATTAATTGTATCATTAATCCGTTTATTGAATGAAACAAACTTCTATGCATTATTATCCAAAAATAATAGTAATAATGACGTCATTAATTATGTATGTAAGAAAGAGACACGAACATTGGATGCCAGATGTATAGAAAATAGGTGGTAACTTTTGTCTCATAATATTAATAAAAAAATTGGGATTTTTTTTTTTTTTTTTTTTTTTTTTGCTGCTTTTCAGTTCTTAATAAATCTTTAGCCATATAGAAATGGATTTTTTATTTCTTATCCTTGACTTTGTTCGGTGTTAATTCAGTTTAACACAAATTTTTAATTTATTTAAGAGTATAAGTGTCATTTATGTTGGGTCG
This sequence comes from Cyclanthera cordifolia, assembly GCA_037832605.1. Lineage (NCBI taxonomy): Eukaryota > Viridiplantae > Streptophyta > Magnoliopsida > Cucurbitales > Cucurbitaceae > Cyclanthera > Cyclanthera cordifolia. The sequence continues at coordinate 3,422,394 of JBBMEG010000003.1, forward strand.
TGATCCATTTCTCTTAATCTGTACTAAAAAAATTTAAAAAAAAAATTAATTTAACAATATTTAGCGGAGAACTCAAATTAACTTATAACTTTATGTTATTAAGTTGTAGTTAATATGAATTACTTTATTTCATTGTCAATTAATTTTGATATGAATATTTATACGATCTAATATGATATCAGAGTGCATAAATTTAAATGAGTATTCAGTTTAATAAAAATGAAATTGAGAGCTAATTCTACAGTATTGGTGAAATCCAAAAGATACATCATCTTGAAAGAGCATGTTGAATATCTTATTATCTCACATTGAAAAAATTGAGAGTTCTGAGTATTTATAAAATAAGGTGGATTGTTCATTTCACTATCAATTAATTTTGAAATAAATGTCCACATTTTTTAATATGGTATCAAAGTATATAAACCAAAACTATCGTCTAATAATTATGAAATTGAAATCCAATTCAATATCGGTGAATTCAAAAATGACTTTATCCCGAAGGAATTGATAAATTACTATTTTTGCCCCAAAGTGAGCATAAGCATAAAAAAAATTGAGTTAATGACCACAAAAATTATGGTTTAAATCTACAATTTTTATTAAACTAGAAAAAAAAACTATTATTTGAGCTTACTTTTTATTTTTTTTTATGTTTAGTTAGTCACATTTTAGACATTTTATTTTTATTATTTTTTATTTTTTGCTAAGAATACAAAAACATTTTCTTGTGCAGTTTATATAATTGTAGAATATGCACACTGACTTAAAAAAAGAAGTTCATTTAAATTTGAGTAATAAAATTCAAAATATAACATTTAAAACTATGGTTAAAATAAATAAAAGGATAAATTATAAATTCACTCCGTTTTATAAAAGTTAGAGTTCAGTCCTTACGGTTTGAAAATCTCAACTTTAGGTTGGAGAAATATAAAATTTAGTTCATATGGTTTGGAGAAATAGAATTTAATTCATATAGTTTGATAAAACCTAAAAAGTAGTCCATGTTATTCGTAAATCGTAGGCGAAATAATTATGAAAATGTGACGTATGAATTATGTTTTTTTGTTCAAATTAATAACTTATCTCACATTCTTTCACAAACATAATTAACTTCTACTTATTTTATTCACCAACAATTACGAACAACAGACTATTTTTCTAAGTTTTATCAAATCTTAAAAACTAAATTATAATTTTTCAAATCATAGTGACTAAATTGTAGATTTTTCCAAACTATATAATTTAAATTTTAAATTTTAAAATGGAATAATGAATTAAATTTATAATTTATAATAAATAAAAACGAAAACCCTCAGCTGACACCAAAAAAATATTTAAAAGACAGAGAAGATCATTACTAATAGTTGAGAAAGTAAATGCAGATCGATGACACAGAGGAAGACAGCCAAAATAAAAAATATAATAATAATAAAAAAGGACACGTGTTTTTTGTTTTGTTTTTTATAATTACCGACATTAGATTTAAATTATATTGGTCAGTTTAGAAAACAAAAACATTTTTGTCACAATATGTAATTTTTAATTGGTCTTGTTACTATTATTTTTACTTTATGGTGGAATCTTGTCTCTTTTTTTCTTTTAGCATTTTGTGAAATATAATGACAATCAAACAAAATAAAAAAGGAAAATAAAAAAAAAATAAAAAAAATACAAGCTTAGTAACTAGATGCACGCCCCCTTAAATGAAACAGTTAGTTAAAGACTTGAGCTCGAGAGGTGTACTCCCTTAAGATTCTAAGTTCGAAACCTATTAAACAATCGATAAGTTTGATCAAATCAACTTAATTTGACAAATTGAGTTATAAATATTTTTAGTTTAGTTGAATTCAAATATATGTAATTAATTTTTTTTGAAATTGGTTTATGAATTAACTTAAAATTATTTTAAGTTTATGTGAGATATAGCTAATGATTATTAACTAAAAAAAAAAGAAAAGTACTTGTAGGTAATTGTGTATTTATTTTCATTAATTATGTTTGTGAACTTTCTAATTTCAAATCTTTATTAGGAATTTGAGTTGTAATAATAAAGTGGTGAAAAGATTTCTTGTACGGAGTCAGTCAAGTACAAGTACTAGCTGCAGTTTAATTAAACTAATTAACAGTAATGAACTAACCAAATAACAAACTAAACTTGTAGGGGTAACTAAGTTACTGTCATAATATGGTATCATAGCACAATGTGAGTAATTAGTCTCTCGAAATTTCGAGGATCCTACTCAAACGGGCCAAATACTTAAGCGGGCATTTCATGATCTCAAAGAGTTGGATTCGACCCAAGCGAGTGAACCAAACCGGGTATTTCGGGCCACAAATTCGAATATAGTCCAAGATAGTCTTCCTTGTATGACACCATCTTGAGTGGGCATGTTGGAGATACTCACCTTGTGGTCATTTGTCTCGTGTTGGAGAGGTGATGATTCTTCTACATATTTATAACATAAGGTGGACTACTCCTCGCATAACCAATTACTTTTGAGATGGATGCTCACACTTTCTAATAATCTTGAAAAAAAAAGTCTTGAGAAGATTGTTAATATAAATATAAATGAAAAGAAATTAGGTTGTTTTATTTAGAAATGGGAACTAAAATCGAAAGGGTTCGTGGTGTGGGTTTCATTGTTTGGTGGTAATCTAGTGCCTAAATCGGGTATGCTCATGTAGATATTTATTCATTTTTTTAGAGTTGAATGATAATTGATCATTATTTATTTTGTGAGATGCGTTTCTAACTAGAATCATTTAAATAATTTTAAAGTATCATAGGTTTTGATCTTGAGATGTTGTATCAAAACCCTAATGTAATGAGACTCATATGCCAACATAAATAGGTTGATAAGGATTGTAACTCTATCTGCTTAGCCGGGGGTACTCAATTGATCGGTTAATCAAAATAAATATTGCATCACAATGTTTTGTGGCATGAGCAATGAATATACACAACCTATTTATTCATATGTAGGTAAGTATTTTGGTATGAAATATGTTCATCCCTTGCTTCTCTATTTGTTATAATATGGTATATGAAATATGTATTAAAAATTAAACAATACGGTTTACAGGGATAATGATACGGTTCTTTGCGGGGAAAGTCCGGTCCATCAGTTCTCCAGCAGTAAACCCGGCATGAACACGGAACCTGAAAGCTTCCGTCTCTTTCCCCCCTTGCTTCTCTATCTGTTCTTCCACAATGCTTCACTTTTTCATCGATTGAAGTTAGAATTTGTAGGTCTTTGCGATTGAATTGAGTCTGTGTTCAATTTCTTGGAGGACAAAGGGGAGAGAGACATGGATACTCACTTTAATCACAATCTATTTGACAGGCGACCCATTGTGAAGAACAGGACTCCTGCTGTCAAATGGATCAAAGAATGGTAATCTCATTATTCAATTTCTCTTTTCCTGCGTAATACCTCTAATTGTGTACGCTACCGTCGATGGAGCTCTTGCTTCACTTAGGGCTTAATTCAGGAATTATAACTGTCTGATTTTACCACACCTTTTTTTCGTTTAGAGAAGCACAAATTTATTTTTCCTTAAGAAGAAAGATGCATAAGGACACTTGCAGTTTTGTTCACGGCGAAAACCGTCATGAGTTCGCCTAGTAGTCTCGAGAATTAGCGACTATAGGTTCATTGTATGATGATTACCTACCCAGTAATTGATTTTTTTTTTTTTTTTTATTTATTATTTTTTTTTTTACGAGATTCCTTAACAAGCAAAGTTGTAAGATCAAGTATCCTAACGTCAAAATAGTTGAAATGTGGGTATGCTAGACCAGATACTTTAAAAGGATCCTTTATGGAGTAGGTTGAAATCAAATTGAATTTGGTTTCTTTTCGTTTATAGAAGCATTTGAGAAAGCCTACCAAATAGACATTCTTTTAGAAGAAACTAATGAAACACACTTAAATAGGAAAGGAAGAAAAGAATTATACTTTTTTTTTTAATAAGAAACAATTTCATTGGTAAATGAAATTAAAAAGGGAGAGAACTCAATGGAAGAAAGAAGTTACAAAAGTCCTCTTCAATTAGATACTCATAGGAGGGTATTATAACGGTAGTGATGATAGATAGGAAGTTGTTTGGACGAAGTCATAACTAATAAAATAATGTTATCTGTCCCCAAGTGGTGGCGTGGTGGTCGAAGGCTTGAACTCTGAAGGTGTGTTTCCTCAAGATCCCATGTTCAAGACCCATCGTGATGTTAATTTGTAGACACCTCACGTGTCTCTATTTCTTTGATGTCTCCCGGTGGCTGGCCTAGGGACGACGTGGTTATTCCGAGTATATTGGAGTAAAACTTCAATTTTCTGGTTCAAAAAAAAATGAAGAAAGTCATGCTATCCATAAAAGGAGCAAAGAAGGGAAAGAATTGTAATATTGTATATTATCCATGTCTTGGGTTTAGGTTGTAAGTTGCTTACTCTTTGTAGGGTCCCCCAAGATGTTGTTGCAACTGGAGGAAAATGCTTTCTTTTGAAATGGGTTACAGGTACTATGTAATTCATTACTACACTGTTGTTTCCTTTTGTTGATCAAATTATCAATTAATGTTGTCTAGAATGTGAGCTAAAAAAGGATTCCCCATAGTGGTTAACGACTGAACGTATGTTGTATGTTTGGTGCTGCTTTGTGACTTTTGGAACTCCATGCTCGAATTATCAGATTCAAAACTCTCTAACCACCGACTGTCTAGAGCAATGGATTTTGAGTTTTGCAGGGTCTTTATAAATGATGATCTGTGCTTTTGAATGTTTAATGTCTGCTTATAGATACTGAAGCCTTGAGACCTTTCTTAAGCAAATGGGAAGCTATTGAGTGTTATTGTTTTTTGGAATGGATATCTTACTTTTATAAATCTTGAACATGCATCCGGTATTTTTGATTGGATGGCTGATTTTGTACCCTTATTTTTTAATAATACAAGAAAGGGGTTTTCTCTATGGTGGCACCTATTTGAGAATTAATTTCCTGAGAGTTAGCTTACAACCAAATGTAATAGATTTAGTAGGGTCAGATGGTTGACTTGTGAAAATAGTCGATATGCACGTAAGCTAGTCCAAACACTCAATGGATATTAAAAAACACTACTCCTTGCATCAAGTTACCTGCACTTCCTAGGTGGAGTAAATAATATAAATTCTAATTACTTACTTCAGTTAGGCATATGCTTTTGTTTTTTCTATTTTAATTTGCTTACATTTCTCATAGTTCTGTTTTTGCCTCTTGGTTTTTTCTTAGAGGATACTTTAAAGACATTAAATGAGAAAGAAAAACAGACAGAGGCACCAGAACCTGAACCAGAACCCACCACTGAAGTGCTTTTCCTTTGTAGCTATGAGGGCTGTGGAAAAACATTTATTGATGCAGGTGCTTTGAGGAAGCACTCCCACATTCATGGGGAGAGGCAATATATTTGTCACTATGAGGGCTGTGGAAAGGTACTGTCCTCTTTTCAGTTTTGTTAAAATTGAACTAGGACATTGCTGGAAGACTTCATTGTTTAAGTCCATTGGCATGGAATGGTATTCATCTTGGTTTGTTATTATTGTGAATTTTCCAAAAGAACATAAAATTTCACTCATCATTCTCTTTTTTTATTTATTTGGAAACTATATTTTCTTCTGTTTTTTGCCTGATGGAACTTTGTGTGTTAGAGAATAATCAACAGAATCGTAATCGGTTGACTCCCTTCATATTGAGTTTAAGTGGGTGTACTCTATATCTGCTTGTCCCCTGCCCCCATGAACAACGTGTTGTATTATTTTATTATTATACATAATAATAATAAAATAATACTAAAGAATCATCATGGATTGATCTATTGGTCAAGAGTGAAGAAACTTAAGAGTCTTGAAGAACCAAAAGGTTATAGTTTCAATCTATCATATCCTCCTACCTAAAAATTAATTTTCTATGAATTTCCTTTACAACCAAATGTTGTAGGGTAGGACAATTTATCCCGTAGAAATAGTCAAGATACGTGTAAGGTTGACAAAGTTTATCCACATGAATTATTTCTAATATTCTTATTTTGTTGTTATCCTTGTTTGTTAATTTGTATGTTCACGCTAATCTTTTTTTCCTGGCAGAAATTTTTGGATAGTTCGAAGTTGAAAAGACACTTTCTTATTCATACGGGAGAAAGGGATTTTGTGTGTCCTCACAAAGGCTGTGGTAAGGTGATTAATCGGTCCATTGGGAAACGATCTCTTCGAATTTTGTTTGGTTGTTCGTTTGAGTTGAGCAATAAATTGTTTCTTTTTAAACATTTTATTAATAAGCAGGAAAAATGTACACAAGATTTGATCGTATGGTATCAAAACTCAAGTATGGGACCTTTGGTTGAATTTTTTTTTAACGAGGAACAAATATTTCTCTTTGTAAATTTGGATAGAGGCTAATACTCCCAAATACAAACCACCAAAAAGGTGGAAATAAAAACAAAGTGACTAGAGGAAAAAGTTCAAAAGAGAACCTCAAATCTGAATAGCACAACAATGCAAAATGGGAAAAAAAAAACAACTAAAGTACAAATGTGTAAACATAAACCCTGATTAAAGACACACACAAATCTGGCAAGCCAAAGAAGATGCTTAAACTGAAAATTCATTTGGATCCACTTCAACCAAAGATCCAAAGTGAGACCCAAAACAGCGAAAAAATGCACGAAAGCTATGCCTTAGCAATCAGATCCAAGAAGACAAATATAAATTGTAAAGCAATGCTGCAGAGAAGGATTGTGAAGAACTTTCTGAATGAAATAGCCGGACCATTATTTTTGTGTCTGCCCGGTGCACCCTAAACAACACCAAATGCCCAGCCCTTCTGAACAATTATTCCTTTTAGACAGCATTTATTTAGATAATAGTGTTTACTTTTTGCACACTAGATTGTGCATTACGCGAAAATCGGTTCAGCATGCAAGAGGATTTCGTATTCCATGTGCATATAGCGTATATCTTTACTCGTGAAATGCAGCCCTCTTCACTCTCAAATTTTAGATGTTTCTCTGCAGGCATTTTCTCTGGATTTCAACTTGAGATCGCATATGAAAACGCATTCACAAGAAAACTATCATATCTGTCCATACCCTGATTGTGGAAAGAGATTTGCCCACGAGTACAAATTGAAGAACCATGTTACATCACACCATGAAAAGGTAACAACTTGGGTTAATTGTATTGCTTTAGCTCTCGTGTACTTCCATTTTTGTTCGTATTACTTTTTTTTCTTTATGCTCTCTTCCGAGAACACTTTGTAGGTTTGTTAGCAACTTAACTATTAACATGAGATTTAAGTCTCCAAGAGACGGTCTTGTTAGTAGATGCTTGAGGCCTCCAAGGGAGGTCTCAGGTTCGATACTCACGAGTGAGCTTAGTTGTAAAATTCCTTAATGTCTCTGGATATATAGTGAGGCAAAGCTTCGATTCTCGATTATTCGTTTAGTTCCATCACGGATTGACATAATGATCAAAGAGGGCCTGGAGGATCTAAGAGATTGTGGATTCGATCCATGGTAACCATTAATAAAGGAATTAATTTCCTACGAGTTTTCTTGACAGTAAAATGTTGTAAGCTTAAGTAATCTCTCTCATGAGAATAGTCGAGTTGCGCGTAAGTTGGCCTAGATACTCACTAATATGTATTAAAATAAAGAGGTTTAGTGGTTTACTCTGGTTTACAAGACTATGACAAGGTCATCTATAAGTTGAGCAGTCAATTTAGGTAGATGGTAATTGTTAATGTTACATTCAATTGATTGTCATCTTTGTTTGTAGAATGTGACACCTGAAGTGATTAAATACACACCATCTTCTGAGAAACAAACCAAGCTTTCTAAACCTTCTGGAGCAGCTTATGCTTCGGCATCATCAGATCGCCCGTACGCCTGCCCCTATGCAGGGTGTCAAAAGGCTTACATCCATGAATACAAGCTTAAACTTCATTTGAGAAGAGAGCATCCTGGACATTTGGTAGAAGACAATGGGAATGTTTCACACAATGGGGAACATGAGATAGAAGCCCGTGGTCGAGATGGATATGGCGGAGAACGAATAAATATGAAAAACCCGAGACAGAACAAGCCTAAACCAAACTTGAAGTTACCGCCTTCGAAAATCTCACGGAGAAAAGGCTCAACTCCATCTCCCGCCCCAATGAGTGCTGTTAAAAAACCATGGCCGGTTAAAGAAGAAAGCTACGAGGAAGAAGATAGTGAAGAAACAGAGGAGGATCGTGAGAATGTGGAAGAGGGTTGGAGATATGCTGAAAACGAAGATGATGATGATGATGATGAGGAAACAGAGTACGAAGATTGAACCAACCTAGCAATGTCAAAAGTGAGCTCAACTTACACACTGATGTATTAACAACTACGAGTTTGTAGTTCAAGTTCTTCGATCTCTTATTATACTAAAAAAACATGATACAATGTAGTATCAGAGCCAAAAATCATGTGTTCAAACTCTTTTAAAGTTGTTTTTTCTCTAATTAATAGTATTTTTTCACTTGTTAGATATTTTTCAAGTTCTTAGACCTACAAATTAAGAAGAGAGTTGGCTGATATAATTATTTTCGGTACAATCTATGTGTTTAAGTTTTTGTGTTGATTAGTAATTTAACATAATTCAGTATGTCATTATATCAAGATTAGTAATTTAACATAATTCAGTATGTCATTATATCAGAAATTCACGTGTTCAAACTCTTCCGAAGTTGTTTCCTCAACAATTGATGCGGATTGTTACTTGTTGGATATTTTTCAAATTCTGAAACTCGTGAGTGAGTGAAATTAGGGGTGTGGGGTGTATATGACACAAGTTGGGTTGAGTTAAGATAATTTATTGGACTAACTCAAATTTCCATGTTGGTCAATTTACCAACGCCTTCAACGTTAATTATTAGAGCAACATAACCCATATTGTTTTAGATGGGTTTGATTGGGTTTTCGGATTATGTTTACTCTAATTTTTTCTTCTAACTTTCATCTGATAGCATGTAAATATGTAAAAAATAAAAATGTATACAAAATGTTTTATAATACTTAAACTTACGTTACTTATAAATAATGGATGTTTTTTTACTAATGTGCTAAGAAAATAGCTTATTAATTAATCTTACACACACATATAATATTATTTTAGTTGGATTGGACGAGCCAAATTTGGGTCAACCCAAGTACCGGCTCGACCCAACTAGAATTATAAATTATAACTCAACCTTTACCATTTGTTTAGATAGTCTAGGTTGTCTACTCTTTTATACACCAGTAATTGAGTTATTTGTTAATATGATTTATTCCAACAAATGAAGTTACTTTTTTAGTTGATTGATAATTTAACACTTCATACTTGATGGGTAATTAATTTATGTGAAAATTTAGGAGTGTATTATAGAAAAGAGGATAAGAATAGTTATTCTCCCTATAATCACTTCTTATTTTCTATATAACTACTTTTTGTTCACGATAATTATTTTTTATTCTCTTAATTACCACTTTTTATTTTCTTAATACTCACTATTTTAATCTTTTCACTCCAAATCAAAAGTAATACTTTTTTTTATAATCGTTTTATTTACCACAACACAAATAATCATTATATCCGATAATCGAATTTTTTGGAATCGATAACTAACCACGGCATATTTTATTTGTAGTATTAAAGAATTTAAATTCTAACTTTCTCACGAACCAACCAAATTTATTAAAAAAAAAAAAAAAAAGAAATGATCAAATTTATAATTTAATCTATATTTTATTATTTAAAACAGATATATATGAGTATATTCCACATAATGGGTTGGTTCTTACAATTTTGTTATCAACGGGCCAACCAATGGGCTAAAAAAGGAAAAATAATAAATAAAAATGAAATGAATTAATTTAATTTAATTTGGCTTCGGTTTCGTTTGATAGAGAAGTTGAGTGGAGTGGACGAAGAAAAAGGTTTTGGTTGAGAGAGCAAGAAAGCTCAACAATGGCCGCCGCCGCCTCAGCTTCCACTTCCTCTCCTTCAGAGGAAGAGATGACATTGACGGTGAAGTGGAGCGGAAAGGAGTACACTGTACGAGTTTGCGGCGATGACTCTGTGGCTGAGCTCAAGCGTCGAATCTGCGAGGTTACTAACGTCTTGCCCAAGCGCCAAAAGCTTCTTTATCCCAAAGTCGGATCCAAATTAGCCGATGATTCGCTTTTGCTCTCTCAGCTTCCTCTCAAATCATCGCTCAAGATGACCATGATCGGGTTCGTCTCTCTAACTTGTTCTTTTTCGCCTATTCTTTTCTCTTGCTCTATAATTTGTAGTGCATAAATTGAATTTCCTTTTTGTTTGGCGTCTTTGCACTTTTGTTTCCATTTTGTTTGCGAAAAGAGGCTATGAATTGGATTCGTTTGTTTAATTTAACTAGAAATCGAGGCTGGACAGTGTTGCTTTTGATACCTATATGAAAACACTCAAATCTCTGTTGTGCAAATTCCGCTGAACTATCGTCTTTTAGTTCAAAGAACTGGAAGGATCCCAGCCGCTGAACTTCGTTTCTATTTCTGCGGTTGCATGTTTATTATTTGCATCCGATTTCAAAAGTCACCAAGTGATTTCATTGTTACTAATTGAGATATCAGAACTGTTGAAGATGATATAATCGTGGATCAAGTGGATTCCCCTGAAATTATTGACGATTTTGAACTTGGGAAAGAGGAAGTTATTGACATTAGAGATAAGGATGTCAATAAGCAGAAACTGAGAAGACGTATTAGTCAATACAAGGTTAGTTGTTTCTTTTCTCTCCTAATGATGTTTACGGCTTTAGTTGTATTTGATGAATTTGAAAGTTCTACTAGCTGGAATGTTATTAAAGAGCTATGAATCCTTTGTATTATGAAATATGACTTGTTAAGAAAGAATCTTCATTACAGAAATCACGATCCTGAAATTTTCATGGTTTTACCTTTTATTGATTATATATCATACATTCACGGGGAGCAGTGTTTTAAAAAGCTCAAAGTGCACTAAGGCACAATGGCCCTTTGGAGTCAAAGGCGCAAGGCACCAAAAGGCACGGACTTCATTACCTAAGGCGCACTATATATATAAAAAAATATGTGTATATATATATATATATTTATATATATTTATATATATATATATATATAACCTTCATTTCATGGGAAGAAGTAAAGTTTAACGAAGGAAAATATATAAAGCATACATAAATTCCACTATAAAAATACATAAATTTGAATAAACATAAGTGATTCAAGACATTTTGATACTTTAAAAGTCTTATCTCGCGCTTCGAATGACCTCGTACAAGGATCTAATCTCGCCTTTCCAAGGCGAGGTGCATGAGTTGCGCCTCGGCGTGCCTTTCAAAACACTAATGGAGAGGATAAGATTTTGTGGCATAAAATGTAGTTTTGTACGTTGTACTTATCCCTTCGATTGATTATTACTCATACAATGATTTACTTTTGATTTGTTATAATCTGAGCCTTATTGTTATCATCTTGAGTAACTGACTACAAACGTTTCTCCTGCATTTGTTGAATTGTAGATAGAACTTCGCAATCCATGCCGTGAAGGAAAGAAATTACTTGTTCTGGACATTGACTATACACTTTTTGATCATCGCTCTCCTGCAGAAAATCCTCTTCAACTCATGCGGCCTTGTATGTTTTATCCATAACTTTTTTTTTCATTTTGATTCGTTGTATATGCCCATATATATTGTTTTTTTTTTCTCTACTTCATAAATAAATAAATATGAAGTTCTCAGCTTTTCTAGTGCAGATCTTCATGAATTTCTGACAGCTGCTTATGCTGAATATGATATCATGATATGGTCAGCCACCAGGTCAGTTCACTTCCAAGTATATAAACTTAGTTATGCCGCTCGTTTTTAAGAGGCTACAATTTCATTGATGCTGCTGCTTTTTATTCCTCAATTACTTTTTCCTTTTTCCTCCTTTATATGGGAGAGTATCCACCACCCTAACAGAGTGCAAACATCTTCTTCAAAGTTCACGATGTAAAAAGGTGAAATAACGTAAATGGATAAATGAAATTATTTAGATTTAATTTCACTCATGAATGAAATTGTTTCATATACACACCTTAATAGAAATGTAAAGCTCCATGTTCACATCACTCATTTTAGAAGAAAGAAAGTGAATGTGGCAAGGGAGAAGGGGAACCCCAAACCTCTCCTTTACATTTTATTTTTTGTTTTTTTCCATTTATTGTTTCTGCTTTGTCTCACTTCACTGTGAAGCTTGTTTCCTTTTTTCATCTATTGAATGATAAATGTTGTTTGCTACTAAAAAAATGTATTTGCAAGGAATTGTGTGGGGGATGAGGAAAGCAAAATCTCTTTTTTTTTTTTTTTGGATTGGAGCGAAATTTTAGTTGAGAGATCTGCAAATCTTAAGATTTGAGAATATTTTAAATGCCTTGCAGACTCTTACCATTGTTCCACTCTTCTTTTCTTAGTCCTATTTCCTTTGCACCCTGATAGGGTTGGCCATTTAGAAGAATTATGGTTAATATAGGGGTATATGAATAATTAGGTAGGGAGTTTGTTAGGGA
>JBBMEG010000003.1:3435104-3464015 GCA_037832605.1 Cyclanthera cordifolia
CCCTCCAAATTCAATTTTCGATTTCGAAACCCTCAATTAAAATTTAAGGAATAAAAGTTTCTTTATCTTAACACAAATTCACAACTCCCGAAATTCCCGGTAAGCCAAAAATAATAAGAAAAATAATAAAACTGACCTCGAAAATAGGGCAAAAAGTCGGGCTGTCACAACTTCAGTACTCGAGATTGGAGACTTAACTTCCTGTGCACCGAAACAACATAAAAAACGTGAGTATAGTGCCATTTGGTAGACGAGCAAAGTGAAGGAAAATATACCGTATGTTCCAAAGGCGCAAGTAATGGTCTGTGAAGCTTCGACACCTAGAGTCGCCCAAGGTCTTCCAGCGAAAAACCATCGCTCTTTCCACCCCTTCTGAAAATTGGGGCATGCCACCAAGGAAGAAAGTTTGCATTTGGGAGTAAGGTAACAACCCACTATAAAGTCGGGATACTGGCAGAAGCGGTAAAGTGAAAGAAGACCTTTAGCACTGAGGGAACCCTCAAAGTCGGTATAGACCTAGAGGTTATGAACGCCGAAAAAAACGTTCCAAGCATTGGGAGCCAATTGTGCTAGAGCCAACCCTGCCATACCTAAGAACTCTTGAAGAGAAGGTATAAGGGGCAACCAGACCCCTATGTCGAACATGGTGGTGTAAAGGGCTGGCTCGCCCAGAGAAGGTCGGGTGTACGTCTTCGAGGCCAGCGGAAGCCGAAGAGTAATCTCACCAGGAATAAGGTACTGGGTCCTAAGGTGATCTAAGTCCTTCTGATTCAGAACGGACGCGACCATCTGAGATCCCGATCCTACTGTCTGAGCTTTTCGCCGAGTCCTTTTAAGAGATGAGGTAGCCCAAAGGTGATGGGACTCGGTTTCGTAAATAGATGAAGGATCCATAAGAGCAAAAGTAAAGGATTATCTGCGAATGACGAGGTTATAAAAAAGGCAAGTCTCTGAAAAAGAGAGCCTAAGTAACTTATGAATTTCGAAAAACGCTTAAACAGGCGAGACTTTGATAAAAGTTCCTAAGTAGCCTAAAAATTTCGAAAAACGGTTAAATGGGCGAGACTTTGATAAAAATTGCCTAAGTATCCTAAAAATTTCGAAAAACGGTTAAACATGCAAGACTTTTGTGAAAAGTGCCTAAGTAGCCTAAAATTCGAAGAAGTACTATAACAGGCAAGTGTTTGTGAAAAAGAGCCTAAATAATCCAAAAATTTGGGCATACATGCATAGGAGGTGAAAAATCGAAAAAAGTGCCTAAGTAAAAGGTAAAACATTCGAAAATACGCCTACTCACTAGCATGAAGTCGAAAAAATGAAGGTACTTACCGAAAAGGCGAGTTACGGCGGATACTTTCCAAAAATCCAAAACGCAAAGCAAGTCTCCTCCCACACTTTGGAAAAATAAAAAATTATAGCCGAGTGAGAGGAAATTTCCAACCAAAGGGGTAAAAACGAGGGTGAGGTTTTGGAATGGTGTTTTTATGGAAAATATAAGTTATGGAAAATATCTAAGGATAAATATTTTCCTTAAAAGAGAAGGTGATTTTTTCTTTGAATATTATCTTGGAAAAGATATTCTTAGATATAAGAATATGGTTTGGTAAATATTATTGTTCTTAGAACAAATATTTTCCATAACCTTAAAAAGTGTTATTTTTTGAATATTATTTAGGAAAAGATATTCTTAAAAAGAATATGGCCTAAGTAAATTTCAAGAGTGATCCTTCCATAAAGCATAAAGAGATGAATCTTTAACAGCCTGAAACGTTGGAAAAAGCAATTGGCTAAACTACCCTTCAAAATCTCACGGTTCCAGAAGCTCGAAATCAAGAGTAGGGGTAATGTTGAAGGCCAAAATATCCCAAAATACTCGGAGAAGGTTGAGACCCCACCCGCGGGTCGGCCAAATGGAGGCCTCGACCCCTAGGGGTTCGGCCATGTCCATGTCGACCCCCAACGGGTTGGAAAAATGGAGGCCTCGACCCCCTAAGGGTAGGCCAAACCAACGTCTACCCCATAAGGGCCGGTCGTCAAATGAAGGCCACGACCCCCAGGGGGTCGGCCAAGTCCATGTCGACCCTCCGGGGGTCAGTCAAGTCCATGCCAACCCCCGAGGGTCGGAGAAATAGAGGCCACAACCCCCAGTGGGTCGGCCGTGTCCATGCCGACCCCTAAGGGTCGGCCGAGGAAGGCCTTAACCCCCTAGGGGTCAACCCTTGCAGCCTCGACCCTCTTGGGTCCGGCAAAAGAAGGCTAACACCCCCTAGGGTAAAGCCGTGGAGGTCAGGACTCCCCTAGCATCGATCGAGTCCAAGTAACGATTGGATCCGGTGATAACGGCCAAAAGTTACGCCGAGTAGGCCAACCCGAGTGGGTTGGTCGTGGAGGTCAGGACTCTCTGAAGAGTCAACCTAGTCCAAGTAACGTATAGAGACGCTGCACCCATCGGCGTCCCTCGTTACAACGAGTAGGTGAACCCGAGTGGGTTGATCGTGGAGGTCAGGACACTCCGAAGAGTCAACCAAGTCCAAGTAACATAAGAAGACGTTGCACCTCGCAGCGTCCCTGTTACAATGAGTAGGTCAACCTGAGTGGGTTTGCCGTGGAGGTTAGGACTCTCTGAAGAGTCGACCAAATCCAAGTAACGTACGGATAAGCTGCACCCCGCGGCGTCCCCTGTTACAACGAGTAAGTCAACCCGAGTGGATTGTTCGTGGAGTCAGGACACTTTGAAGAGTCGACCGAGTCCAAGTAATGTGGAGACGCTGCACTCCGCGATGTCTCCAGTTACAAGGAATAGGCCAGCTCTAGTGGGTTGGTCGTAGAGGTTAAGACTCTCCCAGGAGTCGATCGAGTCCAAGTAGCGCTCTGAGATGTTGCACCCCCGTAGCTTCCTAGCGTTACAACGAGAGGGCTGCACCCCTAAGGGGTCGGATGTGGAGGTAAGAACCTTCAAAGGTTGATCTAGTCCAAGTAACTCTAGAATCAAAGTCGTTACACCTCCAAAGGGTAACGATCAGGAGTTACACCGGTATTCATTTCCATCTTAATGACAGACATTTCTTACGGCTAGTCATTAAGTCGCTCATAAGTGAGCCGCATGTGTTACTAAACCGACTACTATAAGAAGTCAGATCATTCTCCATTTCAAGGGAGGCGAATCCTAAGCAAAACTACGCTAAGTATTCTTTAGTCATTCTATGTTCTAAAAAGTCCTCTAAATTACTCCCCTAAACTCCTATTGACTTAGGCATCAGAGGCCATGTGGCTCAGACCATACTGATGTGTCCTAAATTATTCTTTTTTGCAGGCTTTTCGTCCTCGGTAATACGAATCGTACTGTGGATATCTGCTGACCATTTTTCGGCATCAAAATCCTCTTTTAAACAGACCTCTAACAAAATATTCCTAGCTCCAATTCTCTAAAGGTTTTCTTCCAAGAATCTAGTGTAACAAAGAAGCATAGCCTAGAAGATTAGATGAGATCAATGAAGAAGTTCTAGAGAGATAGATCGACTCAACCTAACGTAAAGAACCGTCATAGTAGTTTAGAGATATCATTCAATGTGAGTAACTCTTAATTACAACAAGTCAATCACATTGGACGTTGCATGTGAAATAATTAAATGGTTTAATTAATAGAAAAATTTTGTAATCACATGTTTCCGTCGCGTTAATTACATGTTCCTACCCTCTATTATCAATAATTGTTTTTGTGTTTTATTTTTTTAATTCGTGCAACTTTGGAATAGTTGGGATAGTAAGTTTCCTGCTAAATGGAGAATGACACCAGTAGTACTGTCCGATTTTAAGTCTCCAAGTAAAATTATTAATTAAATCAAATGATAAAAAATATTGAACATTTGAGATTTAAAATTTGGATATAGTTTGAAAGATATTTTATTTGAAACAAAATCCCAGAAGTTTAAATATTAAACAAAAAAGGAAATTGGTTAGATAAAGTTATTTATTCCTAAATTCAGAGTTAGTGGAGCATATTTAAATAGTATTTTAATTAATTTTATATTCCATAATAGATTAATTAATAAAATTTAATTTCTGATATTTTATAGAAATATAATTCTCTAGCTCTATATTTTTTTAAAAAAAAAACACTTATTTAAATGTTTATTTTAGCTATTATCTACATAAATTATATAAAAAATATATACACTTATTACTAATAATCAAATATGACCCAATATCGAATGAAAACAATTAAGTATTACATAGTATAATTAGGATGAGAATTTGAATTTATCAATTGAGGCATTATTCAATCATATTGAAGATTTGTAACTTAAAAAAAAAAACTATAACGGGGATTTGTGTATGATATCAACATTTTAATATAGTCTACCTAAGCTTAGCTCTCTCTAGTTAATTAGTTGGGTTGTAACTTCTAGTTGTTAGTTCTATTATTCATTAGGTATTTTGTATATGTATGGGTCATTTTCCATTTCATTAATATTACTACTTATTGTAAACTTTTTTTTGGTATCAGAGAGCATGACTAGTGACTTTAGTTTCTCTCTTTCTCTTCTTTCTTTCTGTCACATGCCAACGTCTGCAACATCTGTAAATCTTCTTTGTTTTCTTCTTTTCTTCAGGGTTCTTCATCAAGGATAAAAGAAATTGTTTAGTAATTGTTTCATCTAAAGATATGACAATGTCTGAATCTTCTTCTATCAATTCTTCACTAATATTTGTAATCTCGTCAACGTCAGATTTGATTCGATAAATTATGTTCTATGGTAATATCAGATCACTCCTTTTCCTAAGATATATCAAGGATAAATTCAATTTCAAACTAACAATGTTTGATACGAAGAAGATGGAGAAAGATTTCTCAAGTGTGTCCCATACATCTTTCAAATTCAGATTTGGTTTTGTTGATGACTCTAATCTACCTCCTTCTATCAAGGTTGGAGAAGAAGATAAATTTACTAAGAATCCAGATCATATTGTTTGGTTTGAAAAAGATCAAGCCCTTGTGACTCTAATCAATGCTACATCAACTTAAACAACATTGACTTATGTCGTAGGATGCAAGAATTCGAAAGATGTATGTGACACACTTGAGATTTCTCCATCTTCTTCATATCAAACATTGTTAGTTTGAAATTGAATTTACAAAGTATATCTAAGAAGTCGAGCAAATCAATTGATCTTTATGTTCAAATGATCAAAGGTTTATTTCATTGATTATCAACAGTATTTGTTCAGATTGATCTAGAAGACTTAGTTATTTACATAGTGAATGGTCTTCCTAAAAAAATCCTTAGAAGGTCACCCAATCTAGGACTACTCCAAGCTAAGCACATTTAACTATAAAGTTCTTTCGATTGAGCCACCGAAAAGAAAGGTGCACCTTGTTGGAATAGGTAGTACAAATCAATTCTCTTGAGCCTTTCTTAACCATGAAAGTATGTTCCCCAAGATCCCTCCCATTCGGATGTGGACTCAGTTCATTCATGTACCCCTCCTAACCCCGGGCGTTACATGCCCACCAGGTTCCGCTCTAGTTCGTCCCCAAACCATATCTTACTAAGAGAGGTTCTACTCGATACCATTTGTAATGCTCGTAGGCCAGGATTCAAATGAGGTATTGGAATCCGGATCTGGTCCCTTTGGGCCCCGATATTCCCATGCATCCCCTACGACTCGGCCACGTTAACTAGTCTTAAACTGCTTATAAGAATAAAGACTATGCCTACAAACCAACACGAGTCCTTTCAACATGTTTTGTCCTCACTAAAAAAAAGAAGCTGAGAGTCACTCATGAAAACACAATTTAAAAGCGAACCAATTATGTATAATATTTCTACATGTTTATACATCAATCTGTGAGCTAAATACCGATTTCCAAGATCGAACCCATGACGCTAGGTCAAACGGTCGTACTAGTGAGGCAGAGACCTTCAAGTTTAATCGTAGATCAAAAACCAAATCAAGACCAGTAGGGGATTGTCGTGAGTGCACCCAAGGTATGTGAGGGATGTGGTAAGACCCATGTCGGACAATGCAAGTAAGGAAGGAGGTTTTGTTACAAGTGTGGCAAGGAATGCCACTATGCTAGGTCTTGTCAGGGGAATATTGCCTTGACCAGTTCAACTCAGCCAGTTCAATAGCAGGGTGAAGTGTTTGCTCTCACCTACCAGGGGGTTGATGAGTCGAGGATGCAGGTGCAGGTATTTCAAATTTATGATTTTGCATGCATGACCATGTTGTCTGCATCTTGTTTTGATTGGTTCCTTGATGAATTCGTGTTGTGTTGTTTTATTGATGCGTTGATAATATCTTATATGTTTTTATTGCACAAATGTGGAACCCCTGCAGTTCAATGTATAGATCCATTGTTGGGTAGCATTGTTGTTTAGGTTGTTCCTTTCTTAGACAACTTTCGAGAACGAAAGTCTTCTAGGAGAGAATATTGTAATAACTCGGGTTTTTCATGTTAATTGAAATTAGATTTCTTTTTTTAAGATGTTTAAAATCATTTATTTTACCTTAGCTAATTATTAAAACAGGAGGATTAAAAGGGGAGTGCCAAAAATATTAAAGTGCAAATATACAAATATATATATAAATGGAATTAAAGTTTGAAAATGAAAGAAAAATATTTTAGCTATTGTGCCCTTCACGTGTTATTGGTGAGAAAGAATTAAGAATATTGTTTCTTTTATTTTATTTTGAGTACAAACAAAATTTTAGGCACACCCTCTCTCTCATCTTTTGGAAATCGTGCGCCGCCCATCTCCCCACTTCCTCTCTCTCATTTTCTCTCTCCCCTTTTTCTTCTCGTTCGACAAACCAGCCACCCACCCCTTCTTTCTCTATTTCTTTTTTTTCGGCCACGCTTCACCAATCCGCTGCCGGTCGTTCACGCTAGCACCTAACCAGTCGACGTTTACTCGCGCCGCCACGAGGAGTTGAGCCGTGTTGTTGAAGGATGCTGACGCCAACCCATGCCAGAACCTACAACGCCACCAGCGGTTCTATGAACCGAGGTCGTGAGTGCCGATGCTGACGAGTGTGTGAGCTCCATTGCTCGGGCTTCACCGTATGTAGTTTCGTCGCTCGTGACCCGCTGCTTCGTAGGCCGCCACATATTTGTGGGTTTTCAGTAAGGGTGAGTGTTGATGGTTGTAGTATTTCCTTATTCTTGTAACGAACCTTCGTTAATGGAGGTTTGTGGTTTTGAAACTAAGAGAGAGAAATGATAAAGAAGACAAGTGAGACCCCTTTAAGAATTAAATTGGTTTAATATGTTAAATTAATATTTTATTTTGGTGTAGGAAAGACACGTGTTTCTTTAAAATTATATAGATATATATATATATATATATATATATATATATATTTAAACCAATTTAACTAGGTTGGCCAATTAAGAGAATGATAGTTTAATTTAGAAAGTTTACTAAATTCACCTTTGATGCCCTTTGACTAGTTTGACCAGCTTGGGCCAGTCAACCGAGTTGACTGAAGTCCCGGATCCCAAGAGCGGGTTTTTCGAAGATAGGTCCTCTTTACTAATTTTGACGTCCTAAAACTATTTTCTATAGTCTAAGGTGCTAATTTTGGTCCGATGATTTGTTAGGACCTTTTTCGTGTGCTAGCCTTCACTAATCGTCGACTCGGAGCTTAGGATCCCCCTCGTGGAATCAGCTAAGGTAAGGGAAACATATTCTCAACTTGATATCCTATGGTTTAATACATGAATGTACCGAAATAAGATGTCTCATATGATGCTTGCTTAACTGATTGATGCTTATATTAATTGTTGATGCTTGGTTTGGTATTTGCTATATGAGATGGAATTGAACATGTAATTATATGAATATGTGATTTATCTGAATTAGTGATGTTGTATTGATACTTGAATGATGCTCATATTGTTTGTAGCTTATTTGATGTTGTTATATTTTTTTTGAAGATTGGTCTATTCGTGATTATTGAGATAGAACTGAACAGATAGGTTTATATACGGTTATGTGTTTGTGATAATGTATTGATAGATGATGATGTTCATAGGATATGATGCTCTATTTGATGTTATGGAATCGTTGCGAAACATTTAAGACGTGTGATAGACTGGGATGTTCCATAGCGAATTAGCATACACTGTCGTCCCATTCGGGACCTATTTGATGCGTAATACAGCAGAACCGTGTTATTTAGTGTGTGAACTGTCACGCCGTCCAATAGGGGACAAGCCTCGTTTCTGGTGCATGTATTGACACCGCTGTCCCATAAGGGACAAGACTCATTTTATGGTGTGTGTATTGACACCGTCGTCCTATAGGGGACACGACTCGAATTAGGGTGTGTGCATTGACACGGTCGTACCGTAGTGGACATTGATTAATATGTATGATTTATTGAAGCTTGGGTCTATGTACCCTCTGATTGATATATTGTTGAGAATGGTGTGATATTTGTTATTATTGATATAATATTTTGGTTATATTCATGTCTGATCCCGAGTTCAGGGTACTTACTAAGTTTTCACAAACTCACCTTTCTACTGTAAAATTCCACAGGTATGATAGGTCTGTACCAGGATGGATGATCAAGCTGGATATGACCATGGGCATCCCTGCACATTTTAAATATTTATTTTTGCTAATGTTCTTCTGAATAACTATTTAAGGCATATGTTACGTTTATGCTATTTGAAGAATGTTTTAAGTTTGAGGTTACACTTGGGTACCCTTAGCATGTTTTGAAAGCCTTTGAACCTAATAGCAATTTATTTCATTTAATTAATATTATGTTTTAAGGACATGTCTACGTCATCCAAGTGTTGATAATTCATGCATTAGGGTAAAAGACCTTGGTTTGAACCCATAGTTTGGGTCGGGTATTTACACTAGCTGGCCCCCTAGTGGTCAAGGCCTATTTTGGCCGACCCCTTAGGGGTCAAAGCCTCTTTTGGTTGACCCTCAAGGCATCAAGGCCTCCATGACCGCCCCCTATGGTTCTAGGCCTGCCCAGGTATCTCGAAAAAAAATTTGCCTATAACATTTACCCTCACTCTTCATTTTCGAATTAATTTTTACTGCCGAAATTTGAAGAGTAACTCGTGCCTTGGATTTTCTTACTTATGGAATAACACTTCTTTCTTGTTTCATTTTTAAAAAAGTACTCATTTTTCTTTGAGAAGCTGAATTCAAGCTTGTGGAAAATATTGCATTAATGATTTTTTATATTAAAAATATCATATTCTTATTTTAAGAATATGTCTTCCTAAATAATATTTCTATATCCAAAAAATTGTATTCTCTTTTAAGGAATATATCCTTACTTAAAAGATTTTCCCTTGAATTATTTTTTCCATAATTTGAAAATTTCATAAAACACAAGCTTCTTCCCTCACCTTGTGATTCACGATTTTTTAGCCTTGGGGGAGACTTATTTTGGACTTGGAACTTTTCAAAGTGCCTTCCTTAGAGACTGGCTTTTAAGTATGTACTTTTTTCGATTTTTGTCCATACAGGTGTACCTTTTTAATTTATTGGCCTTACATTAGACACCTTTTTTTTCGAAAATTTGGCACCCTCCATGTATTTATTTTTCGTAATTGTGGGCATAAAGTAGGGCTTGTTTTTTAGTTTTTATATTTTACTAAATTCATGTACCAAGTAGGCTTGTCTTGTGATCTTTTCCTTTTTTCTAGGTACTTTTTTTAATTTTTATAAAGTAAGCCTCTATTGATGTCTTTCCACCTGCTTACTATTTATCAGCATATCATCCACAAAGACCTTCATGCTCTTTCCAATCAAGTGAACAAATATCTTGTTGACCAGCCTCTGATAGGTTGCACCTGCATTCTTCAGTCAGAAAAGCATGACGTTGTAGCAATACAAGCCTTTGCTGGTAACAAATGATATCTTTTCCTAGTCCTCGAGATGTATCCTCATCTGGTTGTATCCTGAGTAGCATCCATGAAGGTTAACAACACGTGCCATGTTGTCGAACCCACTAATTAGTCTATGCGAGGTAATGGAAAGTTGTCTTCAGGACGGACCTTATTGAGGTCAGTAAAGTAAATGCACGTCATCCACTTCCCATTCGATTTCTTTACCAGAACGACGTTGGTTAGCCACTTGGGGTAGTGTACTTCCCAAATGAAATTTGTCTTTAGCAGTTCATCCACTTGTTCGGCAATGACTTTGTTATGCTCGTGGTTGAACGCTCTTCACTTTTGGCTTATCGACTTATGATCCCGATCGACATTGAGCCTATGAACCATAACACTTAGATCTAATCCCGACATATCATTTGCCGACAAGCAAACACGTCGACATTTCTTTACATGAACTCCACAAGACACGTTCGTTGCTCCAGGCTTAGGCCGGTCTCAATACTGATAGTTTGCATATTGCCCAGCAAGAGCACTGCTTCCAATTCCTTGGCAAGCTCTCCTCCGTATCTTTCAGCTTCTCTCGAGGGAGAATGAGGTATATGTATGAGGACTAACCCTCTTTAGGTGCTGCCTTTTGGACAGCCTCACTTGACACTGGTTCCTCTTCAATAGTTCTTACCTCTATGACTTCTACCACTCCTTATAGGGTTGTGTGGTAACACTCCCTCTAAGATAGCTGCTCCCCTCGACTTGCCTACCCTCATAGCAGTAGGGAGCTTCATCATCTGGTGATAGGTTGGCGTGATGGCCCTTAACTCGTGTATAGTGGGTCTTCCTAGTATCGCATTGTAGACGGAGTTGTCGTTCACCACCAGGAAATTTACAAAATGGAGGACTATGTTGTCCTCCTCTCCAAAAGTTATTAAGAGTTCAATTGAACCTTGAGGGGTAAATGTGCTCCCGCCAAATCTGACTACGGGTGTCGCATTGTGCTTCAGCCTTTCTCATCCCAACTTTATGGTGTCAAAAGCTGTTAATGATAGTACATACGCTGAAATACCCTCGTCAATAAAGAGTCTCCTGATGCGAATCTTGGAGACAGTCAAGGACACCACTAATGTGTCATTGTGTGGCAGTTGTACTGTGACAGCCTTAGCAGTAGTGAAGTCAAGTAGCTTATCTGTCGTTGTCATCACCCGTACTTCTTCACCTCTCAACACGCATTTGGCCTATCTCACCTTCTCTTTTCGACTCCAGTTGTACTCTTCTTCAGTAAGTCTCCCAATGATAGTTTAGATATGTTGATGTGGTGGTGACTTTTCGCCTCCCTTTTCTTGTTAGAGGACTCGGTCGCCTTTTCACCTTCTTTAACATATTTTTTCAGGCGTCCCCTTCTAATGAGAAACTCTATAAACTCCTTCAGATCATAGCATTTTGAGGTCTCATGACTGTGATCTCTTTGAAATAGGTAGTATTGCCCTTATTTCGCTTGTTAGTCCCCGCCTTGATCTTGCTTGGCCACTTCAACACCTCCTTTCTTGAATCTCCATTTACTGGGACTGTTGTTGGAGTATACCTCTTGAACCGACTGGGTGGTACCTCTTTTAGATCGGTATTCTCTTTCTTTACTGGGTCATCCTTTGCCCTCTGCTTTCGCGACTCCCTATAATCAGACTCACGATAGCTTGCTGACTTCTCTCAGTCTGAAATGAAGTGTTTTCCTTCAATGCCTCCTCGGGAATTGACCAACTCTTCCGCGCTCATGTACTCTATGTTCGAGTCAACAACTCGATATATATGAGTAGAGCTTTCTTCCCCAACAACCACAAGAACTTCTCGTCTTTAAGTCCAGCTACCACCGCTCCAAGGGTCATATCATCAATGTATCCTTCAACTTGCAACCTCTCATTGTTGCTTCAAGGTCTCATGGCTCTGTTGCTTCAAGGTTAGTAGACGAGTGACTAGTTTCTTTAGATCTCGACCATCCAAGAATTGGGTGACAAAAGCCCTAGCTTGCTCCCAAAATGAGGCAATAGACTTTTGTTTCAGCTGCTTGAACCACCTTCTAACTGGTTCTATGAGCGTGAATGAGAATACTCAAGACTTGATTGCATCTCGAACTCAATAGAGTTCCATCCATGCCCGATAAGAATCTAGGTGCTCCACGGGATCCTTAGACCCATCATATACCTTGATCGTCAGAAACTTAAATTTTGCTAGGACGGACTCCTCCATGATTTCTTCAATTAAAGAAGGGATCTGGTCGACTAAATTGTCTAAGTCGAGTCTGTCCTAGTCTTGCGTCGTTTTCATGTCCCTCAATTGATCTTAAAGGAGGCGAAGTTGAGCTAACCGAGGTTGGTCCTCAGCTCTGACAGGTGCTGCTTCTTTCCGACACTGATTGATTACATTTATCAGGTCCGTCCTTAAATCTAATCCCGTCTCCCGGGAACTTAGGGTCTTTGAAGGGTGTTGGGTGGATGACCGTTGAGAGGTGCTCTGCGGCTGGCTGCTTTGAACTAACTTCATTCTTAAATGACCTTCAATTCACGAATCGATTCAATAATGAATCAAGTGCTTCCTCCTCTGATTATTACTGCCTAGTCGAAGTCGTTTGACCCGTCTTGGGTTGTTTGAAGGAGCCTCTCTCGACTGGAGCTTTTCCTTTGGCAGGGTCCCGAACCAAAGGTGTTGTTTTCTCCGCTGTAGCCTTCTTTTTAGTGGATCGTTGCTTTACCGGCCCTTAAGATGCTCACCGATTTTTAGCGATGGAAGCCTGACCTGGAGAAGGTTGTTGGAATAGCTTCATTAGACGTCTCAAATTCTTCGACATTCCTCATACTTATTCTTTCAAAGCCACGAACTTCTGATCGGTACGCTCCAGTTCTTGCTTGGTTCCTCCACCCTTAGAATCAGGGTGGTTCTCGACATGAACTTTGTCATAACCTTTGGTGGAAACTCTTCTTCGAGCATGTTCAACATCTGACTATTCATTGACACAGTGGTGGCTGTGATTTTTAACATTCGATATTTTTGTAGAAAAGCGTAGGATCAAGCTTTTTTTTGGTAGAACACTACTTGTCCCCACAAACGGCACCAACTGTCGATGCTGAAAAAGTGTCAACTGATTAATGATAAAGATTTTTTTACGGAGGACGATAAATGTACAAAAAAGAAGAAATTTAGGCACACTAATGTGGTGTGAGCCACAAGGTCTCTAATGCCTAAGTCAGTAAATGTTTATGAGAGTGATTTAGAGATAGCTTTTAGAACTAAGAACAGTTTACAAGAGTTCTTAGCATATTTTAGCTTAGATTTGAATGGAGGAATTGCTTGACTTTTTATAGCAGTCGGTCTTGTAACCGATGCGGTTCACTTAATGATGACTTAATGGTCAGCTATTAGAAAAATGTCTGCCATTAAGCCAGGAATGAATATTGGTGTAACTTTTGACAGTTACTCTATGAGGTGTAACGGCCTTGACTTGAAAGTTACTTGGACTCGATCAACTTTTGCAGGTTCTCCCCTCCACAGTTGACCCCTTGGAGGCATGTCATTCTTAGTGTAACTCCAGGATGCTACACTCAATAGGTGCAACGTTATCAAATGTTATTTGTACTTGGTCGACTCGCCCACAAGAGAGTCCTAACTTCCACGGTCGACCCCTCTTGGGGTCGGCCCACTCGATCGATCTTCTTAGAGGTCAGCTTTAGTCTCGGCAACCCTTTCAATCCTCACCTACATGGCTCGCCCATAAAAGGGGGTCCTAGCCCCCTCGAGTTAACTTCTGACCGTTATTAGCGGATCCAGTCGTTACTTTAGACTTAGTTGACTCCTAGGGGAGATTCCTAACCTCCACGGGCTATCCTTGGAGGATCTAGGCCTATTCGTTGTAACTCACGACCACTACTACCTTATAGCACAATGGTCCTAGAGGTTACTTGGACTTGGTCAACTCATCCACAGGAGAGTCCTAACCTCTATGGCCAACCTTGTGGATTTCTGCCTACTCGACTGATCTTCTTAGAGGTTGGTTTTGGTCTCGGTCAACCCTTATCGATCCTCCCTCCACGGCTCGCTTCTAAATGGGGCTTTGGCTCTCTCGGCATAACTCTTGGTCATTATCAGCGAATCCAGTCGTCACTTGGACTTGATCGACTCTTAGGAGAAAGTCCTGACCTCCATGGTCGACCCTCGGAGGGGGGGGGGAGGGGGGGGTCAAACCTACTTTGGCCAATCCTTGAAAGTGTCGGATTGGCCTTGGCCGACCCCTAAAGGGGTTAAGGATGTCATGGCTGACCCCTGTGGGGTCCTAGCCTACCTTGGCCGACCCTCGAGGGGTCGAAATGGCCTCAGCCGACCCTTGGTAGGTGAAGAACACCACGGTAGACCTCTAGGGGCCAAGTCCTTCTTTAACCGACTCCCTAGGGGTCAATGCCTACTTTGGGTGACCCCTAAGGGGTCGGAATGGGCTTGGCCAATCCTCTTGGGGACAAAGCCTCTTTTGGCCAACCCCCGAGGGTCAAGGCCTCCTTGGCCGACCCCCAGGAGACCGAAATGGGCTTGGCTGATCCTGAGGGTCAAGGCCTCCTGGTCGACCACTTAGGGTAAAGGCCTCTTTTGGACGACCCTCAAAGGTCGAAATGGTCTTGGGCGACCCCCAAGGGTCAACGCCTCTTTTGGTCGGCCCTAGGGGTCAGGGCCTCTATGACCGACTCCTGTGGGGTCGGAGTAGCTTTGGTTGTCCTTCGAGAGGTTCTAAACCTTGCCGGGTATCTCGGGAAATATTTTACCTATAGCAATACTCTTTCAAAAAATGAAGAAGCTCTTATTGGAAAACAAAATTTCCTTAACATTGCACCATCTTCTACAACCATAGCTATGTTTAAGACTTTGTGTTTAATATCTTTTTATGTACAAGTCACCCGTAAGTTTTTTGGTCTAATTGCGCATTATTGTAAGATGAAAGGATAGTTAAAATAATACAATATATTTTTTATTATAAAAGATAAAATACGAATTTTCAAACTAATAATTCAGCCGAATAAAAAAATTCAAATTCTTATGTCAGAGAAAAAAAAATTATATTAAAAATCATGTCTCACTTCGGTTTTTTTCAAATGCAAAAGTACATGTGATTGCTGAAAAACTGCTTCCTTATACATAATATTGTCTTACATTAATCTTGTTGAGTATTAATAATGGATAATTAGCTAATTATTTTCGTATTGCCAAGATATTTGAAAGTGGGTTGAGAGGAATATAAGAAATTTAGAAGAAAAGATAGACGATACCAAGGAAAATAGTTAGTTTTTATTTTTTATAAAAATAAATAAACAAAAAAAAATGTGTCTTATAAATATAATATTGAAGGCAAAGCATAACAACATGAACAAGTGAAAAACATATTGTGAGAAGGGAGTGTAGCGAGAAAGTAAGAGAGATCTTATTCAATTGGTATCACTTTACACTACTTCACACACATTTATATTGTTAACAAAGTGTGACCTAGTACTTAAACTGGCAATAAATAGATTAATCATGGCTATTCTAAAGGAAAGTGGGTAATGTTCTTCTATATTTAGGATTCAATAGTTGAATGAATATATATTCATAACGCTCTCTCTTAAATAGTTCATTAAAAACTTTGCTACAAAAACCAATATTGGGAAAAAAATATTAGTCAAGGGAAAAAGAGAGTAGTAAATTCTACCCCTAGTGAAAACATTACTTAAGATCTTCAAGTTGTCATATTTCAACTCTGCACCATAAAATGTTGTAGTAATAAATGACTTGCAAATAATTTTGTCAAATTATTCTTCGAATTTGTTCTTCGATGCGAGCCAAATCATGAGTTTCAGTTATAAATTGTAAGAGCTTCAACATGATTTTTAGGATTGTGATACTAGTAATTGATTTACGAATTTTCATGATGCATAGTTCTTCTACTTGTGAATAAATAATATGTATAAGATAATTAATATGCACATAAGTGCTTTTATCGCACTAAGATATGATACTTCTAGATTAAAAGAATCTTTTTACTATCATTGAAATGTTCAATAAGTGTACTTTCGTTTATGTAAAATCTCTTTAAAATAAAATATTTCATATGTTAAATATTTAAATTGCAAAACTAATGCAGCACTTTATTTTCGAGACCTTTCATCCCAAATTCTTTCAAAATATTCAATTGGCTTTGGAAGATCTTCAGAAGTTTCTAAATTTATATCTATAAGATGTGAATATCCTTTTAAACATGTCAGGATAATTCAATATATTGATGATAGTTATTGCATCCACCATGGGCAAATATGCCTCATTATAATCTATAATTATTATGTTTTTTCAAAAATCCTTGAGTACTAAGTCTTGTTTTATATCTCATGGCCTATTTTTCATTTCTTTTACATACAAATATTCATTTATAATCAACATGTTTTGTATTTTTAGGTGTATGAACTACAGATTTATGTGAAGAATCCTCATTTTCAAAATAATATCAAGAACAATAATATAACTCAGAATGTTGTCAATAACTCATCAGTTTTGTTACATTTTTTTCATGTCATGACAAACTTTATCAAGATTTATTTGTTATCCACATATACTTTTTAGTTTTTCTTTTAACTAGTGACATTTTAGTTTTCTTCTACAAATCATATTCTCAAGCATTTTTATCTTCGAAACACATTACTCTATTTTGATTCAGGCATGTGATAACTTATTACTTGTGACAACTTGTATTATTAATTCTTGATCATATCAATTGCATTTTAATCACTTTATTAACATCTCAAAATGAATCTGACATTTGATTTGAAATTAATTGTCCTTTGAACTTTTGGTTCATATTGATCTTTAGAAGATTTAAATGAGATAATACACAATTTATGTTTCCCTAGTGTTAGAAAATTTATCTCATCAATGATAGCAAATTGTGCAATAAACATATTATCCATAAGAAGTTCAAGATATATAAAAATTTAAGAAAATATATTTCTAGTTTCATTTGAAGTCTGATTTCAATATATGGTAGTTAGACAATTTGAATAATTACTGCACATTAAAACTAATTTGTATATGAAATATATTTTTCTTCTGGTCATAAACTAATGTATTGAGATTATTTAAGATAGTTATGTGTCTAATATATATAAGCAACACTCTGTGCAAAATCACAAGTTATTGAAATCTCCACTCTCAGGATGTTAAACATTTATCGCAAACTATATATAATAATTAAATGTAGTTTGATATGAAAACTTATCAACATTACCAAGATGATTCTTTTTAATTTCATCTTTAACTTAATTATTAAAACAACCACTCTTGCAAATGCAAGATTTTAATTTGATAATAATGACCATCTACTAGATGTCTCAACTTAGACATATCGTCTTGAATTTCTCATTGAAATAAGTGAAGAATTCAATCATAATTTATCTGGTAATGATATGATGTTTCTTTTTCAGAAGAGTAAGCGTTTCATCACAATCGAAATAGATTGAATGAATCTTCTAGTTATTCAGTAAATGTTCATGTGCATTCTCATAGATTAATCTAGTTCACATTGACATGATATAACTATTTATGCAAAAGTATACCTAAACTTCGAGTTCTTTATTAAACTTTACTCTACTTTTCTTTGAAAAATATATCAATGATAAATTTTGCTCTTCTAGGCAAAATAATATTTGTTGTTTCAAAAGTTTCAATCAAGTCTGTATAACCAAATATTATATTGATTTTTGCATATAATATTGTATATTTCGACTAATTCAACTTCTAGGTTCGTACTCAAGTAGAGGTGTTCCATTACTATCAACTTAAATGCATTAGTCAAAGTTAAAAATAGTCAATCTCTCTCATTTTTATTTTATGTTAACATCATCAACTATAACATATTTAAGTAACTAAGAAGAAAAAATAATAATTGTCTCTTCAGGAGATTCATATAAATTTGCAAGTTACTTCTACAAAATATTATTCTTTCATTATTCAATAATTATTAAATACTATAATATTCACTTCAGGAAATAATATGTTTTGACGATACGAGGACATATATATTATATGTCATTAAACTTAGAATCGTTTATTAGTTGTAATTATTATGCAACTATAAATGCATGTGAATCAAAATGTTGAATAATACTCCATTAAAGGTTGTGAATCTAATTTAGGTACATAATCATAAACCATTATTGATTTTAAATCATGTAATTTAGGTACATTAATAATAATATAAAAAAAAAAAGTAACAAATAAAAAATGCATATAGTTTTCCAAAAAATAAGAGAGCAAATAACCGTAATTATTATATAAAACATGCGTTAACATGCTGTCAACAAAGGGGATGTAGCTCAAATGGTAGAGCGCTCGCTTTGCATGCGAGAGGTACAGGGTTCGATACCCTGCATCTCCATATTGTTTTTCATCCTTGTTTAAGGACCCTCGCCCCCGTTGATCTTCATATAATCTAACTTTTTTGTTTTTAGTATTGATGCTATTAGGACAAATTCGCACGAAAAATCTATCATTTTTTCATTGCATAGATCACGTAATCGGCTTGTAGATTTACTTGCAAATTGTATTGTCTCATGTTTTTATAGCTTTGTGACCACTTTTCTTTTGGAGGGTCTTCGTCCCCTCATAATTCCTCTACTTTATCAAAAGATTGTATGGACTTGTTGCTATTTGTTTGTCGTTCCTTTTTTTAAAAAAAGCTAGCCAGCTCTTTACTATTTTATCTTTCACCTCTAACAATTGTATAAATGCGCATGTCATTAGAAAAAAAAAAATCCAAACAAACAACAACAAAAATTTTGTATAAATGCATATTAAGCTTAGAGAGTAATTGTATTGAATATTCACGTAATGAACTCTATTTAAAAATATATCAAAATCTGAAACTAGTTATAAATTTATTTTTTATTTTTAAATATACAAATTTATTTTCAATTAATGGCAATCATACCCTCCCCCTCCCCCACTAATTATGATCCAATAATTTTCTACATTTAAAAAAAATAATTTCAATTATTCAATATTTCAAGTTTAATTAATATTTTTCGTGTTTAATATTCCTAATTATGACATGATCATTTCATTAATTGCCCATAAGTCAGTTAAATCATCATAAGATGTTCTTCTTAAATTTTTCTAATGAGCTTTTGCTCAAGTTGTGGACAATAGCTTCTACAAACATGAAAACTGGCCTACTTTTGAGACCCTAATTTTCATGGATATTGAAAATAGAATAATACGAGTATTTAGCTAACATAATACGTATATAATGCGTTTTATATAATATAGTAAACAAATAATGTATTACAATAATCTAGTGTATTACAATAATCCTACCTTTTTATGTTATATTGTATTATAATACACAAAATACAACTTATATTATAACATCAAATGTGTGTAGTTCTTAATATCACGAACACATTATAGGTTACATCCCTAAACCAAAAAATATCCTTGTTATAGAAATACATTGTATTATCATAAAAACTCAATAAAATACTTATCATGATAACTACTTTTATTATAAAATACTCAAATAATATCGTATGGCGTAAATTATTGACATTATAACAATAATCATATCGAATGGCAACAATTTTTTTTTTTACGATTATAATACTATGATAATATCAAATTGAAGGGTATTATGATAATTACATTTGTGAAAGTTTCTTTTTTTTAATACTATGTATTATTAAAAAATTTCGATAATACTCTTTTTTTTTTTTTTGGATATTCGTGATTATCCATACCAGCTCGCAGATAATACTCATAGTATCTTTTATGATGCACAATGTGTTATATTATCATGTTACGTAAACCAATTATACTATAACATCTATTATAATTTAATACCAATTCACTGAACCATAAATTTGCAAATATAAATATTTTAGAAACTTATTTTTTGTCATAAATTGGAATAATGGTTAGTTTGCAGAATATGAAAATATAATTGAAGTACAATATTGTGACAATACTAAAATAATAAATAACATAATGACTTTATTGTAAATAAAATCATCTTCAATTTAGAGTTTCTTTTTAAATACAATTGATTGTCTCTTTTTAATTTTAACTAAAAAATTTTCAAATCATTCTTCTTTCAAGATGATGAAATAGTTTTTCTATCTTACTTCAACGCCATTGAAAGTTGTTATCTCCACGAAGACATTTGTTGAAGAAGTTGGCAAATCTGATTTGAAGCTTATTTGCCAACGTCTATAGAGGAGACCACCGTAGACAAAGCTTCTCGAGGTGATATTGTCCATGGAGAAGACGACTTCAAGATGATGACCAATGTTTTTTGCTTTAAAATTGAACCTTCCTTTCAAGCAAGGCAATGACAAGACGAAGGAAGAGGAAGTATTTTTAGCCGGCATCCATGAGGAAAGAAGGTTGAATGATGCTTTAATTTTCATTTTTATTTTATTTTATATTAAATAAGGGTATTGTAGTTTTTTAATAATTAAA
Organism: Cyclanthera cordifolia; assembly: GCA_037832605.1. Taxonomy (NCBI): domain Eukaryota; kingdom Viridiplantae; phylum Streptophyta; class Magnoliopsida; order Cucurbitales; family Cucurbitaceae; genus Cyclanthera; species Cyclanthera cordifolia. The sequence continues at coordinate 3,455,485 of JBBMEG010000003.1, forward strand.
GTTTTCTTGAATATATTTACTAATAGTTTAATATTTGACCATCTTTTAATTAATTTATTAATTGTTGACTAGTCTTACAATTTCAACTTTAAATATATTTAGACAAACTCAAAGTAAAAAAGAAAATCCATTTAATTCAAATTTACTTTTAATGTATCCAATTTTGCAATTTTGTCATTGATTGTGCATTGCATTTACATTTAAAATTATAACGAAAAATCATGTCATATAACGTTGTCCATATATATCGTTGATCTTTCTGTCAAACATTTTTGAGAAATTGCATTTGTAGTCCTTAAAATTTGAGTGCAATTTTCATTTTACTCCAACTAATTTTAAATTTCAATATATTATATGAAATTCTATTTTTTTTATAAATTTATTTCTTAAAAGAAAATAGATATAATAGTAAATTTAATGGATAGATACGTTAATTTTCACTTCTCGCTTCCCCAACTATGACATCGAAATATATCGGAGAATTTTCTATTTAAGCACTTCCTAACAATCTTTGATCAAAGACGACAAAGTAGGCATAACTCGAAGCTCATACTCTCAACCAAATGGACTTCTTCCCCTCGAGGACTTCTTCCCCAACTTTTTTTTTGTTTTTTTTTGAAGAAAAGTGAGTATTTCTTATGCAATGACAAAGTTCAAGAGTTTATTAAAATATATGTGTGTAATCTAGCCAGCCATGTTGTCCAAATAGAAATGCAAAATTGGAACTTTTTAAAATTAGAAACTAAATAAATACAAATATAAAAAAAAAGGTGGCATTCTCTTTCACATGAATATGTTCTTTTTCCTATCTTAAGCATTCAACTTATGAAAGGGAAAGAGGAACAGTGTAAGATTCTTTACCACAGTTGTTGACGAGAGAAAGAGAGAAAATTGCCCTTATATTTCGTGGCAAATAGACATTCTTTACCAAAAGAAAAAAGGAAAATCATGGTTCAATTGATAAAACAGGTCTCAGTAAGAAAAAAAATGAAGATATTTCAAGGTAGAAAGCCAGGAGAGATGTGAGGGGAGAGAGGGGATGAATGAATTTCTAAGGATATACTACGGCAAAAATGAATTGCAGTTACTTCTGCCATAAATCTCAAAATCTAAGGATTCCCCACGCGTCTCAAATTTATAGTCGTCGACATCATCGGATTGAATCCATCAGGTTCTTGCTCGGTATGATTTATATGAACTCCCTACTACCCTGTGATAGCAGCCAAGACACAAAACAAAAAATCAGGATGTTTCTGAAGCAACCATTTGTCCACATTTCTTCTTGTTTGAGAAAGATTTGGAGCAAATCTAAACATCCTATGAGAAGAAAATGTAGTATCAGCTATAAGAAAAATATATACATGTTCTACTTGAGGTTTATGAAAAAAGAAGACGATAAAAAGAAAAGTTGGTTTCTAGTGCTAAACTAAAAATCAGAAAGTATTCTACCTTAACTAGCCAAATAGACCAAAAAAAAAAAAAAAAAAAAAAAAGTTTGTAACCATCTAGAAGTAGTGTTTGTGTTTTAGTCATTTACCTATTGGGGCTTACTAAAATGCAAAAATAACTATCATAACAAAACTGATCTCCAAAAAGTGTTTCAGCATGCATAGAGAAATTACCATAGTAAAAAAACTGTACAAATTCCTTCTGGTGAGATTCTGATATGACAAATCGATCATTTTTTCACGAATGGTTTCTGGCAAACAAGAAACCTCTGATCACTGCCATTCTGAAAGTCGATCACCCTTGCCTCCCAACGAATCTGTGCAGCAAGCATTCGTGCCTTCTCTATGGGTCCCACTTTGTCATTTAGGACAACCCATCCCTGACAAACAACATTCAAAACCATGAATATAATAACTGCAGGGTTGCACAAGGGAGAAAAACAGGCCATGGACGAGATACTTGTAAAGGACTCGTACCTCTGGACGCAGTATACGATCCATCTCTACTAATAATTCAATCATGCTGCACCTACTTGAAAGTATCTGTGAGAGGAGCCCATTTGCATGGAGCAAATCATATGTTCGTGGATAAGTGGGGAAAGGTTCACACCTACAAATACACAGAAAATTGAGTCTCATTACAAAGTTCCAGAACATTTGGGTGAAGAACCATATTTAGACCTGACTGTAGACAATGGTATCATGAGGCATCAGTATAAAATTTTGAAATATTATTGTTTAGACATTCAAATATTCAGATACTTCTTGCTTTTTGAATTTAAACAATAAAAACTAAAAGAAGAATTAGCAACAATGACCTTCCATTGCACAATATGTACTCATCAACAAAACGTTTAATACTTTCTTTTTTAAGAAAAAAGGTTGAGGTGGTTCCCACTCCGCTTATACCAATTAGACCAATAAGTAGTTTTTATTAGATAGCGAGAGCATGCATCTCAAAACTAATTGATGATAGGAAAGTAGCCCACCTATCTTATAAATTGCTTGGAGGACTCCTCACTTACCTATGTGGGATCTTCAACATACCTCCTCAAGATGGTGCCTCTTTTGGATTTACCAATCTTGAATCGGATCTAAACTTCATTTTATTGGACTAAATACTCGTTTAAGTTTAATGGATTATGATATCATATTAGATAGTGTAAGAATTCATCTCAAAATGAATTAGTGATGAGATAAGTAACTCATCTATCTTATAAATTACTTGGAGGTCTCCATACTTTTCAATGTGCGATCCTCAACATGCCCCTTCAAGATGGTGCCTTTTTTGGGTTCACCAACCTTGAATCGAATCTCGATTTCAATTTTATTGGACTGAATACCCTTTGAATTTAAAGGGCTCTAATATCATATTAGATAGTGTGAGCATCCATCTCAAAACTAGTTGGTGATGAGAGGAGTACTTCACCTATCTTTAAAATTTCTTGGAGGTTTTCTTACTTTCCAATGTGTGATTCTTAACATGCCCGCTCAAGATGATGTCTCTTTTGTGTTCATCAATCTTGAATCGAATCCTAATTTCATTTTTATTGGACCGAATACCCATTTGAGTTACCGTATTAGATAGTGTGAGCATTAATCTCAGAATCAATCAGTGATAAGAAGAGTAGCTCACCTATCTTATAAATTGCTCGGAGGTCTCCTCACTTTCAAATGTGGGATTCTCAACCATCTTTCTTTTAGAAAGAGAACTTTTTAGGGAAAATGGAAATAAGAAATACCCTCTCAAGATGATGTCTCTATTGTGTTCATCAATCTTGAATCGGATCCCAATTTCATTTTTATTGGACCGAATACCCATTTGAGTTACCATATTAGATAGTGTGAGCATTAATCTCAAAACCAATCGGTGATAATAAGAGTAGCTCACCTATCTTATAAATTGCTTAGAGGTCTCTCACTTTCAAATGTGGGATTCTCAACCGTCTTTCTTTTAGAAAGAGAACTTTATAGGGAAAATAGAAATAAGAAATGCATACCAATCATGCAGAACACCAGCAAAACCTTGATCAAGTATGAGTGGAAGCGTATTGGGAGACCCAACAGGCACAACATTCATGACCCAAACTGTTTTCTTCTCTTCAACAAACGCAACATTTAAGCCCCCATAATGGGCGTTCATGTCCATCACATTGCGTATCATGTTAAATGGAGGTAATGGATCTTCATCACCAGGCCGCTTCGGATGGTCAGAGAAAATTAAAGGCGTAAGTAAGGACCAATAGTTTTTCAAAGCGGATCGCCAAATTTGTAAGTCATCAGAATAGTCTTCTGCTTGAACACCTGCAGATATAGACCCAGGAAATAATCAATTGCAGCACAAAGTGCATGCTAAGTTTCAGAGCACGCTGTTAATGTACACTGTACAGTTCAATATAACACAAAAGAACAGAAAATGAAACGGTTTCTTCTTAATAAAAAAAATACTTCAGTATAAAAAATGGAGATGATTCACGAGAAAAATAAAAATAAGACAAATATACAAGAAAAAAAGAATATATAACCATTATGGAAGAATACTTTCCATGAACTTCAAGTTCAGCTGAACTCAAAGGAGAACCAGAAGTCCTGTTCTGGATTGGAATCCACCGCTTGCTGGTAGTACTACTAAGGCATGGTACCAGAGGTGGATAATAAGATGGAGTATCATGCCCTTCTTTACAAAGTGGTACTTCCTGCTTGCTACAGGAGAAGAAAGAACTTGAATCATTACTACATCATCATAAAACAATCACCAACTACAGTAAAGCAACACGTGCAATCAAACAATTGGTACATTGTAACATGGTGAAGAGAAGGTTCCAACTGAAGTTCAATAAACAATACAACAGAAGAAGAACTCAAAGGTTAAAAAGGAAGTATTGTGCTCACCGAGATATATAGCAATGAGGATCTGTAGTTTTCTGCCAAATATAAGTTTCATACTGCTGAGACAAAAGAGTCCAACATAATCTTCGAGTCATGTCTTCTAATGGTGTCAAAATGTTTATCTTCTTGGAAGACAGTGAACCACCAACTGTCTTGCCTGTGGGAGAGGTTAAAACAAAATAACCTCCAGGTCTTAGTAACCGGTCAGCTTCAATAAGAAATATCCCACCTGCCCATTATTCACAAAGCAACAAACAAGAGAAAATATCAAGTCAATTAAATTACACTGATACTGAAAAAATCTCATGAAGATCCAAGAACATACTAAAATGTGGTTTCTAAGTGCAGCTAATTGTTTTGGTTTTGGCATATATGTAGAAAGCAACACCCATCCTTTTTCTCTCTTAATCTAAAGATTCATAACAAGTGTCTCTAACTCCACTAAATGCATATAGGTTAGGCTTCTATAAAATACCCATAAAATAAAATAAGGTACATCTAAATTTAGTCAAAAGTTACCTTTGTCATTCCAAGTGATATCACATTGTGCACAGTGAACCATGTCAAATGACAAGGATGGGTACGGAAGCTGTTTTTTCATAAAGTTGCCAAGCATTGCTGGAAGGCCTCTCTCGAGAGCCATTTGAACTTGGCTGCCAGTTGCCTCATAAGTCGCAATGCACATAACCATCACATTCATTGATATTAAATGAGCACCAAAGCTACCAAACCCACAACCAATGTCAAGAATTGAGTGTACCTAAAATTGACATATCAAATCCTCGATACATTAAATAGGTCTAATGCATCAAATTGCAAAAAAAAAAGGACAGAAACAGGGTTACTTTTTATGATATAATATGATGTTTATCCTACGGAAATTTTACAGAAAAAAAATTAACTTAAATGCATGATGTTGCTGGCATTAAAAACACTACTATAACACAGAAGAATAACAGCCTATACATTTTAGATGGGATTAAGACTTACACCAGCTTGAAGAAATTCAGAGTCAGTGCCTAGACCAATCATCTCAGCGATTTGGAAGGAATACTCTTTGACTCCATCTCCATCCTCCGAGTGGAAAGCAATTTGGTTCTCTTCTAATAACATCAACCTGATCAATTTATTTAGGAACGTAAGATGGTTGTTTACATCAACATCAACAAGAATGACCTCGAAAACAGAAAGAAAACAACTGATTTGGTTCTAAATACTTAGTGAGGGATAAACAATCTAAGTGTTTGATTCAAGCTCTTCCAGTCGAGGATAAATACCTTTTGGTAGGGCTCCCAGAAGACAGAAGTTGATCTCTAGTTACCTTCACATTTCCGCTCCATATTATATCCCTACCAACAGGCCAACTCAGAGGGATCTTGTAGTCTTTAGGAGGACGAACCAGGCAATGCTCTGCTGTTCTAGACACTTCACAGTGCCTATCATACTCCTCCCCTTCTTTGTATCCAGCTAACATGTTTGCTGTAACATTGTAACAAGGAACATGGTTTTCTCTTTCTTTTCCACATAGTCCAAACTCTTTGAGCCGATTAGTGGCTAATGAAATAGACTTTAAGTCAAAAAAATCAATTGCAGCCCTTTCTTTTTGCCTTCTATAACTAGTATAAATGTCGGACACCGATGTGGTAGTAACTGAATCAAAGGAATTTGAGGTAGACGTTCCTAGCACTGCAATTAACGCAAGCACACTGACGAAGCACAAAATAAACCAGCTGAATGGTGGTTTGGAGCCTAAGATTACAGATATTTTATTGACCCAGGAGCTTCTCATGTCCAATATTTCTGAATTCCCTTCAATAATTCAGTTCAGAACCACTCTAAATAGGAAGCGGCTTTGGTTGAAATCTCGAAGCCGAGCATAAAGCATAACCTACTATGTCGCATATTCGTCTATATAGATTCGTACTAATGCAAGCAATCAAAACTATCATTGAAGATCTACTTATGCTACTTCTCAAATAAAAAGATATATGTAACACCAGATCAAAATGTTAAAAGAAGAAATATAGGGAAGTGATACAAAAGCTCATCATATGTGGGAAATTCAGATCGAAGACAATATATTTAGAGGCGTAATCATGGATCAGAAACCAAGAAACTGGCAATGAGCAAACGTCAGACCCCAATTACAAAAACAATTCTTCAATTACAGCAATCCAACACGACAAATAGTTAGAAATTCAGCTTCCGAAGAGTCAGCAGCGGGATCAACCTGCCAACATGAGTCAAAGATCCATCACATCAAATTAGCATCAGAGACAACCCGAACGATCCCTTAAATATATTAAAAGAAAAATTGAATGCTAGCGACAAATTCCACACACAAGTAGTCGAAATTATCATCCGAAATTTCCCGAAATTTCCAGCACCAAGAACCAAAATGACGAAAAAACAAGATATAAACCATTCCAATTACAAGTCAAGGGGCCAAACCCAGATCCCAAAAAGGAAACAAGATCGGCATAGATCCAAACATAAAATCCAAAAGCACACAACATATGAATCAGCAGCAAGCCACAATAATTAAGAATTTGATAAAGATCGAGTAAATGACAGAAATTACACACCAAAAAAACACTTTTCAGCGACAGGAATTAGGGTTTTGGTGCATTAAACTCCGCGTTGGGTGAATGAAAGTAAGATTCAGAGTCGCAAAAGCAAGATAAAGAGACGATCTCAGCAAATCAGAATAGAATTTCTAGTTGTTAGGCACCCATTAAACTGGAGTATTTATGGCATTATGTGCACTCGCTTCCTTTTTTCGCTTTATATATTTTTCTCAATGTCTTTTAGAATTGGAGTTTTCATTGCGATTTACGAGCCAATAATTGCTTGGCTCAATCGAGACCTTTAAAATATTTTTAATAAAAGAAAAATAGAATGAGCGACGGCTCAGATTTGATTTTGATGGCTGCACTTGCTTAAATTTTAATCATTGAAACTGTCACTAATTTTTTTAACAAGAAACATGTCACTAATTAATGATGCAAAAAAAAAAAAACAAGTGCTGATTAATTGTGTCATTAACCAGTTTATTGATTGATTTTTTTTTTTTTTTGACATAATTTATTGATTGAAATTAACTTTCATGTATTCTTATCCAAATTATTAGTGATACAATAATATGAGTGTAATAAATAAAGAAAACTTACCTACCTATTCAAATTATATTTACATTTTATGTATGTGACATTAATTAGTGCAGTAATATTTTTTTATAATATTTCATTATAAAAAATAGTTGGGTTGAACTCAATAACCCAATTTACACATGAACAAGTAAGTAAGTTTTCTCAAATAAATATATGAGAAATAGAGATACAAACTTAGTTGGAAAGTTATTTATAAATTGTGTATATTTATTTATGTGTATTTACTTTACTTTCAATATTTACCATGTATTTTTTTTAATATATCTTGTTATTTAAATAATATTTGTAATTATTTATATATATGTATTATTATAAATATGTCTTTGATCTTTTTTATTATTGTAAATTTCAACAATTATTTTACTTTATTTGATAATAAAAAAAAATATGTTTGTTCTATTTACATATTTATTTTCAAATTATAGTTAATGAATTTGGAAGAAAAAAAAAATCATTCTTTATATCACGTTCCCTAACAATATTTGTAATTATTTTGATCATCTAACTGTAACAAATTTTAAATTTCATAAATAATAATAAAATGTAAATAAATTTTAAATATATTATTTTGTAAATAAGAAAAAAAAAGTATTTAATAAAATAACAAAACGAAACTTTTGAAAGTTATTTTTTTAAAACTTGAAAATGTTATTTTATGAAATATTCAATTAAAAATAATTATATTAATTATTTTATTTAAAAAAAAAAAAAACAATTTCATCCTATTACCTCTCATCAATCAACTCTATTCAAACCCGCCTAGGGATAGATTTTATTATTGTAGTTTATTTTGCATATTTTGTTTAAAAGAAACAAGAGCACCAAAACACAAAGTATCTTCTTCCTCCACCTTCCCAAAACTCCATTGTTAAACCACTAAGCTCACCCGAAAAACGCCGTCACCCCCACTGCCCCGTTGTTTGACATTTGCGCCGACCCACGCCAAGTGTCACGGTCTTGCTTGTCCAGTGCGTGTTGCACATGGCCGCATGAACCTCTACACCTCTTTTTATCATGCTTTTAT
>JBBMEG010000003.1:3464115-3489745 GCA_037832605.1 Cyclanthera cordifolia
CGGTCGACTCCTCGGAGAGTCCTGACCTCCACGGTCCATCCACTCGGATGGACCTACTCGTTGCTGGACCCGAGAAGAGTAAGGCTGCAAGGGCCGACCCCGAGGGGGACCTGGCCTTCCTTGGCCAACTCTTGAGAGAGTTTGGACTTGTTACTCCGACCTCGGAGGGTCGGAAATGGACTTGACCGACCCCTGAGGGTTGTGGCCTCCATTTAGGCGACCCCCGGGGGGTCGGTAATGGCGAGGCCGACCCCTACGGGGTCGGAAACGGCTTGGCCGACCCCTGGGGGGTTATGGCCTCCATTTGGCCGACCCTCGGGGGTCGGCAAAGGCATGGCCGACCCCCGAGGGGTCGGCAAAGGAGCTGGCCGACCCCCGGGGGATCGGCAAAGGTGAGGACGACCTCCGGGGGGTCGCCAAGGGCGAGGCCGACCCCCTAGGGGTCGGCAAAGGCGAGGCCGACCCTCGGGGGGTCGGCAAAGGCATTGGCCGACCCCCTAGGGGTCGGCAATGGTGTTGGCCGACCCTTGGGGGGTCGGGGGGTCGGCAAGGGCGAGGCCGACCCCCTAGGGGTCGGCAATGATGTTGGTCGACCCCCGGGGGGTCGGCAAGGGCGAGGCCGACCCCCTAGGGGTCGGCAATGGTGTTGGCCGACCCCTGGGGGGTCGGCTTTAGTCCTTTTGTCCTTTGTTCGGGTCCCGGCCTCTTCCGAGACGTCCGAGCCATATTTTATGTTACAACACATATATAGCATGAATCAATTGATAATAAACTAAGTCATCAATTTAATTTATCTACAATCAATTACAAAAATAAAAACAAAAGGCATTTAATTCTTGAATTGAAACAACTTCTATTTGGTCCAAAACTTCACTAATTTTACAATTGAAATAAAAAACATCATTGAATCAAAAATTGAAATATAGAAACACATAATGAGAAGCACAATAAAAAATGTTCAATAAAAAAATCATTGAAAATAGAGAAAGAAATTGAAAACAAACCCAATTATGTTGGTAAATTCTTCACTTTGCTGCTTTTTGCCAAAAAAAAAAATAATAATAATAATTTGAGCTTTTTTCCCTCTCCAACCACACAACCCATCTATTTTTTTTAAAATACTTTTTTTTAATATTTTATTTCCCTTCTGTCTCTACTTCCACCGTCACGTTCAAGTCAAAATAGGTATTTAGTTCCCTTGTTTTTCTCCAACTCCATGTGTACAAGGGAAGTTAATAAAAATTAAGAAAATAGACTTTTTTTTTCTTTTTTTTCTTTTTTTTCTTTTTCATTTCAATATTGTTCATTTCCCATTTGTTAATTTAAATTAAATGACACATTTTAACCAATTTCACCCAACTTTTAGTATTTTACCACTTGAATCAAATTAAGCACATTTTATATAATTAGAAAATTTATACTAATTTTTTAGTATATTTTTTAATTAAAATTTTGATTCTCTTTTTGAATAGAGGTTGGAGTACTTGAATCATAAATCTTCTGCCACATTTTACATTCAGATGTCAATTCAACTTTGATCGCTTTAAAATTTAAATTATAATAATTTTGATAATTTTACAAAATAAGAAAAACATAAATATCCCCATTATTTTTAAAAATATATGAATTAGTACTATTTTTATAAACATAATATGTTAGATTATTAATCTTTTATTATTGTTTTTTATTTTGTCAAGTTTTTTGTTCATATTATATACATAAATTGGTTAGTTAGATTGTAGCATTAAATATTAATTATAGTCAAATTTCATAAAACATTAATTATAAATATATGTTTAAACTATTATTAATATACAAAATATATTGATTTAAGTAAATAATTTTTATATTAAGAAATGTAAAAGAAAAATAAAAGAAGTTTTTTTTTACACGAAAATTATTTTCTTAAATCGAATAAACTACAAAAAACTATACAAATAATATTGATTTGAAACTCAAATATTTTTCTTTACAACAAAACAAAAAATACTTGAATTATTTTATCCCGATTTTTTTTTAAAATTTTGAAGACATTCAAAATCTTGTATTATTGTGTAAGTAAAATTTTAAAAGAAAGAATACAATAATGAAATATTAATGACTTGTATTACACATACTTTGTTCTAAAATGAAAAATATAAATTTGTTCTAAAATGAAAAATATACAATTTTTAAGTGCAATAAGTCTAAATAAAAATACATTAAACAATATAATGGAATGTTTGATATTTAGTGCATTACAAAATTTTATATAAAATTAATGTAAGAAAAATTGAATTCAAAATAATGCAAATATTTTAAATTGAGAATATAATAACATTCATTATAAAATAACATAACATAATGCAACTTAATAAATGTACACGATCATTGATAATTGTAGCACCAAAATTACTATAAACTCATGAAATGAAAATATTATCCATAAATGAGAATCTATATTCTCTAATATATTAAAAAGGTAAGATAATATCGACAGGAAAAGAAAAAAAAAAGTAATTGTTCCCTACTGGTTATATATTATACAACAAAAAAATTAAGAAAAAAAAAAGTTGAAGCTGATTGACTTCGAATTCAAAAACATATTGTAAAAGCTAAGAAATCTTATGTTGTGAACATTTGTCCGGTATATCTTCTAGCATAACATTTACGCACATTCGTTCCACTGCTAGCATCTTGGAAGCAAAAACAAAAAAAAAAACATGCTTTGAAAAATGTTGAAGAGCCTTTGTAATATCAAAATTTTGAGATGATTTGAAGATTGAAGAATCTTTAACAACAAAGAATTGAGTGAAAAAACTAATGAAAAGATGTAGATCTTAGATTTTGTTGAAAAATGATAAAAATAAGTCATTTTTATAGGTAGGAATGGTAAGTTACTAAACCTTTTAAATTTCATAACTTATAGTATTAGTTCTACCATAATTTCATAACTTATAAAATTATTAATTTGGGAAAAAAAACTTGTATATTCCAATTTGTGGAGAAGACTTTTTATATTCCCAACTCCCAATTTGAAAGATGGTTATACACATAATTATTTTCAATTTTATTGCACAATACACATAATTATTATAGTCAATGATATGATGCTAAATATGTAGTATGGCTTAGGGGAGAAAATGGTAAAAAATGATTTTCCTCCTAAGCCACACTTTAAGGTAGTTAAATTAAATACAATATTCAACTAAAGCACGGGAAATTAGAATACAATTAAAGTAGTTAATATGAACTCACCAAGATTGTTGATAAATTATGTTATTTGACTAATTAAAAATCCAATATTCAACTAAATTATGGGAAAATTAGAATAAATAAAAGTAATTAATATGAACTCATCAAGATTGTTGATAAATTATGTTATTTGACTAATTAAAAAAATCCATGAAAGAATGACCAGCTTAAATGGTAAAATTGGTTAGTTAATAGGAAGAAAACCATGTGTATAGTTGATGTACATGCAAGTCAAAAAGTAAAAGTATTAGCACATGCATGTAAGTTTGTCCAATCAAGGTAAATAATTGATATTCTATGTAAGCTAAGTGTTGATATTTAGTAAAGTGATATCAAAGTTAGTATTGAGATTAAATTGGTCTTAACTCATTCATGAATAGTAAACCTTGACCATTCTTGATCACCTTAGATCCTTGTGGACTGAGTTGATCAACATTGATCGACGTTGACTAGGTCAATCGGGTTTGAACAACTCTTAGGTCTTGAAACCTTTTTTTTTAAGTTATGTCCTCTTAGGTAAAATTAATGTCCTTAGTTTGTTTTTTTAGATCAGTTTAGCAAACTAAGGTTTAATTAATGTGTAATTTCTTGTTTAATTTGACTAGGTTGTTAGAACGATTCAATAGACCTTACTGACAACATTTTGTAACCGTTCTAGGTAAGGATTTCTTACCATAGGTTGTGTGGACCTGTACGCTATTTTGATTTTACCTTCCTATGAATATGTGTGAAGTGATTCTTATATGCATGTATACATGATTAAACATGTGAATATTTATGATTGTTAGATGATCTGGTTATTAAAAATGTGATCAACTGTATTATGCTATGTTTCAGATGCTATGTGATTATCTGTTGGTGTGTAGCATGTTAGCTAGGTTACTTTTGTTATGTGAAACTCGTAGTAATGTTGTGAATACTTGTTGATTGTATGATGTGTGGATATTGTTATGTACTCATGATATATGTATATATGTTATTTACATGTCTTGATTTACTGTTTAGTGGTGTGGGACAATGAGTAAGTCTACCATGACAGTTGTTTGGTCTTGTGTTATTGATAGTTCTAAAGGCAATAAAGGATGAGATTTACCATGCCCCTCTCATGGTTGGATATGGAATGTATTTTCTCCATACAATGTCACATGCCACTCTTGGCATAGCCTAGTTTCAAGCATGCTAGAGCAAGACCTTGATCATAGTGTAAGTCTTTTATATGAGGGTCTTTAGCTTCAGGTGATGTGTGAGGATGAGTTGTCATAGTTGTTGTCGAGGGCCAATGACAGTTGTGTTTAGTGAGCACTTTTCTCGAGTCTAAGTTTAGGCATCTATGGACTAGGGCAGTTTGTATAGGCCTATACACTATCAGGTTTATAGTAGCATGTGGTATATGCGTACACACTCTAGGCACTTGGAGAAAAGCTCTCTTGGGACAGAGACGTCACTACATCATTCTTTGTCGTTGTCTATAGCCATTACTTGGGTAAGCGAACTCGAAGCCTCATAAGAGAAGCATATGCATGCATTTCGAGCCATAAACATGTTTCATGTGCTAGAAATATTTGGGTGAGTGTACTATGGGCCTCAACAGAGAGACATAAGTGTGTCTCCAGGTTGTGTGTATCTCATAATCTAGTTAGTGATACATTGTGTTTTGAGATTAATTGAGCAGATATTTACTTGTTGGTGTAGCTCGACCATGTATATTCTACCCTAATCGAGGATTCTTACTAAGTATATTTGTACTCACCATTATTATGATTTTTCATAAGGTAAGCAAAGACAATATCAAGGTGGCTAGCTTGAAAGGAGGTCGTAGAACCACAGGGGAAGTCGTTGCATAGTCGATGATTATTTTCATGAGTCATTCCTTTTTTCACGATATTTGAATTTGTAAGGTAGTTATTTGAACTGAGTAATTATTTTATTTATTTGCAAACTCTAGCTAGAGACTTGTTTATTTATGTTTTAAATATTTGAAAATGGTTATAATTAATTTTAATAAGCGGTTTTGTTCAGTTGTGTTGGTTTAAATTCATTGATGTTAGTAAAGATTCATTGTTATAACTATTTTAAGAAGTCGGGTCCTTACAATTGGTATATGAGCTCAGAGTCATAGATTCAGTAGGCATGACCTACTATTGAGTCATTATTCCCTATGATCACCATCACTCTAGCAACCATGAAGTAGGAAAGTTCTTTCTTGTTAAAGGTTTATACTATTCAGCTAACACTGATAATTTGCATGAGTTGCCTTTAGGTTAATCCTACGAGGGGCTAACACAGTATAACTTTTTTAGATGCAGATCTCTAAGATGACAGACTTGCGAGTTATTCGGAGCACTACTTTGGTGCCAGCAATAGCTGAAAGTAGTCAAGTGGCAGCAAGAACAACAAAGAAGGTAGCCTCTACTACTCAATTAGCGTAGTCGGCGACCACCATCACCATCTATGAAGAAGGTGCCGCTAATTAAGCCAATTTTGGGTCTTCCGAGATAGTCGATGGAGGTGTTCCGTCCTCATCATGCATCAATATGGCCACAATACTAAGAGAGATGATTAGAGTAATCTTTGCTGAGTAGAGAGTAGAGCATGAGGCACAGTTTAAAAAAGTTCATGCACATGATGCAGCACCAGAATCCATTGGCTCTGCCAGTGCGCCCGGTTAAGCCAGTGATGTCATCGCCCATTACTGATAGTTTAAGTGGTGCCACTGCCCCACTAGTAGCCGCTCGAGCAACTAGTTGTTCCTGTACTTTCTTCAAATCTAATAGCATTGTCGACCATTCACAGTGTAGCCTATTTAAGGAATTGTGCCTAAGGTTAGAGATAAGGCCATAGAAATTAGGAATTTGATCCAAAAGTTTCAAGAATGAAAACCTGAGGAGTTTGAAGCCAAGTTAGAGGACCCTGATCAGAACGCAACGACCTGATTAGTCCATATTGAGTCATTGTTTTAAATATGAGAAGTCTCAATATCTAGACACTTAGATGTGCGACTCATATATTGACCTATTCTAACATTGTGGTGGTGAGAGTCCAGGTGAAATTCCTTACTAAAAAGCTCTCCCCCAACCACAAGAAAGTTTTTCAAGATCGGGTTCCTTAAGTAGTACTACACTACGGAGGCAAGAAAGGAGAAAATAACAGCTTTTATTAACTTTAAATAGGGTAGCATGACAGTGACAACTTATGAGAGAGTTTATTTTTTATGGTGGTTTGCCAAGCATTTGATTCCTGCAGAAAGACTTGTAATCGATGCATTTTATGGAGGGCTCAGGTCTGATGTAACAGCTCAGATTTTCATTTCTTAATTTTCCAAGGTTAGTTTTATCATTTTTTAGTTAGCGGGACTCTCCAAAAATCTTTTGAAAATTATCTTCGATTAAAAGTGCTTAAATAAGTCACACCTAAAGAGCTGTGAAGTCGAAATTTGAAAACTACGGGTAAAATGGACATTTTAAGCCATAAGAGCATTTTAGTAATTTTTCTAGGCAGTTTGTCCTTATATAAAAAGCCAAAAGAGACAAAATGATTAGGTTAATCAATTTATCTCTCTCGTTTTCAGCACCGCATGATTTTTCTCAACTTTTTCTCACTCGGAAACCTAAGAGTCTTCAATTGCGCCGTCCGACAGATCCCTCGTTGTTAGTACCATAGTCAGCTTTTGTCACCTCAGGAAGTAGCAGCCTCAACAAGGAGCAAACCGATGCAAACCGCGTGTCTAGCCATTGTTCACCTCTTAGCTCGTCAGGCATTTAGGCCAATCGCCAGCTACGAGCAATCGACACCACCTCCGACAACCGCCTGTCACCTCTGATTTTGTCGCCTCTCCGTCAGCGCTGCAGGTCCCCTCAACTGCTGATTTTTCCACGCGACACCGAGCTTGTTGAGTTGTCACTCGAACTTCCAGCGCGCCCCGAACCTAGCCATCGCACCTTTCGAGCCTGACTTCAGATAGTCCATGCGGACCACGCATCTTGAACCTACAGGCTTGCTTCCCTACGCTTCTATTTCACATTCTGCCATCTGCCATTGTATTTTGACCATGCCTTGTCGCCAACCTCGTCAGAAAATTTATGGGTGCTTTATTTTGGGTAATTTCGATGCTCTGAGTTTGTTTTCGATAGTTTTAAGGGTTATTTTTGACTCCTTGGCTCTGTATTGACTAGATCCAATTGGAAAGACGTCTAGGAGTCGCATTTTGGGCACTTTTAAGTATATTTCGTGGAAACCGGCCAAGGTAAGGGAAACATATCCTTAATTTGGGATCATGTGGATAGTTATTAAAATGTTTAGGGTGAATTAGATGATAGTAAATGATGTCCTGAATTGTATTCTGTGACTTTTCGTGATGTTTGTATGATGTTTTCTTGTGATGTTTGAATAATAATGACATACCATGTTTATAATAGAGATGAGAGTCACATTCGGTTACTCATATTAAGACCCGGGAGGGCTTAGCTCTATTATGGTTGTTCCGACACTATTAGTTACAACAGATCAACACTTATTACTCAATAGAGGCATTTTGGCCTCAATAAATACAACCTTAGATAATACATGCAAATCTAAAATGAGATCTACGGAGGTGTTGAAGGTCTTGCGTGGTTAAGGGAATTGGCTAGTTGAATCACAAGACCAACAAAAATGGTTCCCTATACCTAAGAAATCTCTTCATGGCTGACCTTGTTGATGGCGAAAGAAAAATCAGGGCGAGTTAGCAGAACATAATTAAGCGATCCCAGCATGCTGCTATAGAGGAAGACATCATGAAACAATTCCTCACAATCATAAGCAATAATGGTAGGAGAAACAACTATTGGTGTTGAGACATGCTTGATATTGTTCATAGGTGAGTCAAAAGATCACGGATGTAGGCATTCAGACTAAGCAAGAACCCATGGGATTGGCGTTCAACCTGAATGCTGAGAAAATAGTGAATTATTCGATATCGCGTAGAGTGAATGTGTTGTGGAGAAAAAGAACCAATTGATCACTCAGATGATTGTTCGATAAAGTGACAATGATATCATCTATGTAAACGAGGACTATAAGCATTTGAGACTCTGTTCGAAGAAAAAACAGAGAAGTTTTGACCCGGTTCTAAATAAAGTTCCAATTATTGAGAGTGATATAAAGCCGATCGTACCATGCCTGAGGGGCTTGCTGTAAGCTATATAAGGCTTTAGATAAACGTCTGACATGGTTGGGCTTAGATGAATATAACCATGTGGCCGAGGCATGAAAACTTCCTCTGATAAAGAACCACTAAAAAAGGCAATGCTTACATCAAGTTGTCTGATGGGCCACAGCCCAAGTAGCAACAAGTGGGAGAATGAGCCTGATGGAGGTTGGTTTGACAACAGGACTGTAAATTTCATGAAAGTCGATATCGAGCATTTAAGAAAAGCCTTTGGCGACAAGCTGGGCTTTATATCGCTCAATTGAGCCATTAGCTTGTCGTTTAAACTTGAACACCCACTTATTTCCAACAAGATGTTGATTAGGATGTGGTGGCACAAGGGTTCAGGTGGAGTTAAGCTACAGAGCTCGAAACTCTTCTGCCATGGCACGCTTCTAGTTAGAACTACTAAGAGTATAAAAGTGTTTAGTAGGTTCAGTGAGGTCCCAATTAATGGTTTTTTTTAGCTATAGTGTTAAAGAATAAAGAGAGTTGGGTTTGGTCATGCTTGCTTTGCTCCTAGTTATCATAGAGTGGGAGAAGAAAGATGCAGAATTGGTGATTGGTTGGTTGGTATGAAATTTTTGGAGGGAGAGGCTGATAACTTATGTGGAGCCGGAGGCAGGGGTGAGACGATGAAAATCTGCACTTTTCCAAACCCAGAAAATAGACGGAGTTCTAGGATTTATCCTTGGGGCTCATCCATAGTATCCTCTGCATCTTATGCATCTTATGTCTCCTCTCTTGGTTTCAGGGAGCCTATGAGCAAGAGTTCCCCCCCGAAAGTGGCTTTGACGGAGGGAAGGATTTTTTCCTTTTAAGAAATAAAGGATCAGAATATTAATATAAAACCGAAGGATCCTGGGCTAAAGAATCCATGGGGCTAGTGCCATCTCTGATTCATAGCCCGAACTCGTATTCTCTTGATTTTACTTTGGCCAAACCCTTGTCGGTAATAACTTCTCGACTACGGTGCCACAAATTTGCAAACTAATCCTAATTAATCGTTGTTGTTCATTGGATTCCGAAGGAACTACTTAGTTAATCGATCGACAGAGCGGAACAACCAGAAAATGAAGTGAAGTTAGAAAGCCGTATGATAGGTGGTAACTATCTCGTACGGTTCGGGGGGTAAACGACGTACTCGTATCAGTGGGGGGGAATCTTTGGCTCTATCGAACATATAGGAAATTGAAGGTAGCATTCTACCGATGTTAAGTCATGGACTGGTTCCTTCAGCGCTTTTTCTATGTATTGCGTTTCCTCCTCCCTTCGGTCGAGCGGCTTTGCACCTGCGGAACCTTAACAGTCAAGTAACTTCTATCCTTATATATTCTATTACTCGTTGTATGTTTATGAGGTTAATGTTAAAAGAAGAAAGGCTCTGGTGGCCCCGGCTTCTGCCTCTATCAGGCGGTGGCTGCCCCACCTCCATAGCCACAACATGAAGGAGCTGCTCCTTAATCCGCACTACAACCAATCCACATTTTATCCACATCGATATATGATGCTAAACCGAAACTGAGCTCGAGATTTCGTACCTCATTTTCGATAATATATAAATATAAGAGAAATACGCTTCGCTTCTACAACTCTTTCATATGTAATTTTTGAGTACCAGGAGATCTTTACATTTTTAAAGAGAATAAAATGAGAAGAAGAATAGGGAAGAAAATGCAAGAATTCTGGTCTTTGAGGCCTTGCTACCTTGTCTTTGTCCTTTGGGTTCTTGGGGACTGAATCTCCTCCTTATCCTACTAAGAGCTTCTCTTTCTTTCTCCTTCAAGCAGTTGAAGTGCCTCTTCAAAGCTCCAAGTGTTCGTTTGTAAAAAAACTTGCCTGTATATGTGAGGTTTCTATATCCTATTTATAGCCTTTGTATTTCTTTGAGAGAGTGGAGATCGAATTTCTCTTCCAATCTCCCTTAGACCCATGGCTTCGTGCCAAGTATCATAGAGGACCCGGATTCGAATACTCTTCTTTCTTTTGAGATTTTATCACAGTTTTTTTGGCTAATGGACTCTTGCCACGTGGCAAGTAGGTCTCTCGTGCCTTTCTTAAATGAAAGGATAAGTACCAAGAGGTACTGTTCAAACGCACTTCTAAAATGGGGCAGCAGGGTTAAACAACCTGAACCGTTGTCTCGTCAAATCCCTTCACAATTGGGTTTATAAAGAAGCCCTTTTATTCTTATTAATAGATAGGTGGCTTTGTTTTGTTAGGTACTTATTTTATATAATAAAACACAATTTCCTGCTTTATGCCTTCCTCTCTACCATATAAACTCTTATTTGTACCATATAAACACAATTCAAAGCGAGACTCCATCCAAATCTGCCACTATGGCATAAAGAGACTTTTTACTAGCTTACGAGTGAAGAGTTCACAAACGAGCATTGATAGATTTTTGTCTTCTAGTTCAGCTATTATGAACTCTTTGAGCTCTTCGAGTCTCAATGAATAAATGTCTTGGATTTTTTTATCCGAAGATGGGATGAGATTCGTTCTCTTAGCCAGGGTTTCATCCAACAAAAAGTAACTCATGATCTGATATGCACTCGCAGATGCGTCTTGGGTAATAGGGATTTTCTCCCTGTTAGATGTAATCATATTAGCAAGCAAGTCAAGCGGTAAGAAAACCCATATCCTTTTCGTGCATCTTTTTTTTGATGATATCGTTTCTCTCACGAGACTTCTGGAAGCCGACGACCCGACCACTGCTTTCACCTTGATTCCCATTTGGTTGATGAAGGCGAAGTTGATTCCCATATCCTTAAAAGGCGAGAAACAAACACTTGTCCAGAAGAACTAAGATATTGGTATCCTTGATGGTTGTGTTACTGTATCTGATGAAAACATATCAAGAAGTATGAAAATAAAACTTGTGCTGATGATACGGCCTAAGGCTAACAAGTAGTGCCAGATACCCGAAGAATTTGATCGTCAGGATCAAGCTAAGTGAGAAATGTATAAGGAACCTTGTTGTTTATTGTTAATGATGGTATTCGGTTTATAAGGTGCACTATAGTGTGAAATGCTTCTCACAAATGTCTGAGTGGCATTCGAGCATGTGCAAGTAATGTCAGACCGATCTCAACAATATGGCGATGCTTATGCTCAATCCTACCATTCTGAACCGTGGTGTAAGGACAAACTAGTTGAGTATAAATTCCACATTCGGAGGTTAAATGAATAAGCGGTTTGAACTCACCCCCTTCATCAAAGGGATGATCTTAATACGCTTTTCATATGTGTTCTTAACAAGTTCTTTGAACTGCTTAAGACACTTATGGCTTCAGTCTTTAATTTAAAGGGAAAATCCAAGTGAACTGAGAGTGGTCATCAAGGAAGCTAATATAGTAGCGAGAACCATAACTAGACAGGACGGGAGCAGGGCTCTATAGATCAATATGGATAAGATACAAAACACTTGACGCACAAGATGAAGATAAAGTAAATGGCAATCGATGAGACTTTCCATACTGGCATGATTCACAAAAGGATAACTTATCATTAGTATCTATCATGTGATTAAAAAAAATACATAGTCTGAGACAAGATGCAGGGGAAGGGTGGCCAAGGCGACTTTGCCACCTATCTCTAATACATGTTAAAACAAAGTGACTTCTGAGAGAAGTTAAGAGCTGAGACTTGGAAGAGTTGTTTACTACAGCACAAAAAACAAATTGTTACTTTGTTTTCTTAGGACAGGACTGATTACTGCTGATGCTTGACTTTTTCATTGGTAGCAACAACTAATAGAGGCCATTCTTAAGGCTCCCTCGAAGAAGTGTGTTCCTTGTGACTTTTTTCCTCATGATAATAGATAAGTCATGAAACTCAATAATGATAGAGTTATCGGTAGTGAATTTAGAAATAATGATCAAGTTTTTACTTATTTGTGGAACATACAACAGATTCTGTAAGACCGGATTTCTAAATTTAGAAGGCAAAGAAGAATAGCCAATAGATTAATAGTAAGTTGCTCACTACTACCAACAGTTATATAATCCAAACCTGAATAATCTAAATGCAGTGAGAGTTGCTCAAAGTCAGTAGTCAAGTGGTTGCTAGCTTCGTTGTCCAGATACTTGGAATTATCCCTCACATGTTCAGGCATGGCAATCAGAGCTAACATTTTTTGAAAGTTCTGATTGTTAGGCATATGTTGTTTAAGTTTGAATTTCCAGGCTGAGATGGAAGGGTGACATTGCCATAACCTCTCTTAACCTGGTAGTAGCAGGTAGCTAGAACCTGCCTTGTTTTTCCACAGAGTTAACAAATTGGTTTGTTGCCTCCATTTCCTCTTCCACAACCTCTGCCTAGGCTGCCCCGCTTTGAGTTCCGCCCTCGACTAAAAAAGCTTGACCCCGTAGTATATTGGGGAATGAATACGGACGTAACTCTTGACCGTACACCTTATTTGTGTAAACGGTCTTGTCTCGGTGGTTACTTGACTCGGTTAACCTTTACGAGTCCTTACCTCCATGGCCAACCACTTAGAAGAATGAACCTTCTCAGTGTAACTCTTGACCGTTATCGGTGGATCTAGTTGTCACTTTGACTCGGTCGACTCTTAGAGAAGTCCTGACCTCCACGACTTTTCCCCTTAGGGGGTGTTCACCTTCAACCGTCCCTCAGGAATCGATTTTAGAATCGGTGAACTTTGACCTTCATTGCTTGCTCCCTTTTAGAGGATGTTTACCTTCGACGTAACTCCTGGTTGTTATCGGCAGATCTAGTTGTCACTTGGACTCGGTCGACTCTTAAGGAATCCTAAGTTCCATGACTTTTCTCTCTTAGGAGGTGTTCACCTTTGACTATCTCTTCAAGGACCAGTTTTGGACTCGGTCAACCTTGTCCTCCATGGCTTGTCCCTCTTAAGGGGGGTGTTCACCTTCGTCGTAACTTGGCGGTTATAAGCAAATCCAGTCGTCCCTAAGGGTATACATGAGTTGGGTTGGATTGGGTTGAGAGGGATTTGTAACCCAACCCAAAAAATTCGGGCTGGTCAAATTTTGAACCCAACCCAACCTAATTAAAGAGATAACCCAACCCTTATATTTTTGGGTTAGGTTGGTTCAACGGGTTCATATATGTATTGTAAATCTAATATTTTCATTAACATTTACATTATCATACTAATTAATGTCACTTGTATGACTATCAAATAATAGTAATAGAAGATCATGTCACTTGAATGAATTTTATTTGTTTGTCAATAGATAAATTGAATTTTCCAATAAGAGTTACAGTCACTAACATCAATATAGTCTTATGAATTAAAATCTATCTTCCTCGATTGTAGTTGAACTAAAAAATAGAGTTAAAAAGATAAAACTCATTGTTTTATTAGATGAATCTAATTTGCCAATAAAAATTATAGCTGGTCGGTGGCATCAATGTCTCATGGATCAAAATCTCTATTCTCGAATTGTAGTTGAAAAAAATGAATTGATTTTTGTGTTAAATAAGTTCATAAAAATATTTTAATTACTATTAGTACATTAAAAAGAAAAATGTTTTAAAATATATTTAAAACTTTCAACTGTGAATATATTAAGTATTTTAGTTTATAATATAAGTTTTATTGTTAAAAAAAATAGGAAGAATATGTTAAAAATAAAACAAAAAATAGTTTACTCTAATTAGAATCGAACCTTTGTAGAGAAACACAATAGCTAACAGCCTTACAAATATAATACTTATATTTAGCACTTATTTATATATTTCGATTTGGTTTGGGTTGAACTGAAATGAATTTTCGACAACCAGGACCCGAACCGAAAATTTTAATTTGCCATTTTCTTAACTCAACCTAAACCGAAAAACAATCCAACCCAACCCAACCCTTATGATTTGAGTTGGGTAGTCTGGGTTCGTTAGGTTGTCGGTTCATTTGTACACCCCTGGTTGTCAATTACACTTGCTCGACTTCAAAGGGAGTCCTATTCTCCACGGCTCTCCCCTTAGGGGTGTTCCCCTTCTTTGGTTGACCCCCGTAGGGTTGAGGCTGCAAGAGCTGACCCCTAGGGGGTCGAGACCTTTCTTGGCGGACCACCGGGGGGCCGGATTAACTTAGCCGTCCCCTCGGGGGTCCTGGCCGACTTTGGTCGACCCCAACGGGGTCCTGTCCTTCTCTAAATATCATGTGATATATTTTGCCTATAACAGTTCCTGAACTTTTAAAATTCCAATTTTAGTCCTTAAACTTTCAAAAAAAAAACTTAAAATTAGTCCTTATAATTTTTCTCTTTCTTTTTCTTTAAGAAAACTATAATTTTTCTCTATAAATTTGAAAAATAATTTCACATTTTACCCTTGATTCTTTTCCAATTATTAACATTATTGAACCAATTTAGATTAATATTGACTTCAAGTTTACTATAGGGACTAATTCTAAATTTTTAAGCTAATGGATTAAACTTGGACTTTTGAAAGTTCAGGACCAAAATGAAACAAATTTGAAAGTTTAAAACTAAAATTGGACTTTTAAAAGTTCAGAGATCAAAATGGAACAAAGGCGAAAGTTTAGAGACCAAAGTGACATTTATCCAAGTTTTTATTTTATTTTTTTTTTTGAAAAGAAAGCTATAGAGTTATATCATAATTGTAGAGAGATTACATTTTGTGCATCAAGTTGCCGCATTTGTAACGATATTGCCTTATAATTTATTTGGAGACTTTAAAAGAGTAATCACGTTAAAATATGAGGTTGTTTTTTCCAACCAATTCTACAAATAAATAGCAGGAGTTATGTTGGACAGTAAAACTAATATTGATGTAGAAATAATTTATAAGTTTTACAAAAGTAAAAATTATAATTAACGCAAGTAAATATTTATAGCAAGTACATTACCAAGTGATTGGATTTTGGGATTCCTAAGAAAAGACTAGAGAAAAAGGAGGAAGAGGAGAGAAATTGGGTAGGTTGGAGACGTGAGGTATTTGTTTAGGAATTGATGTTTTAGAAAGAATAAGTTGTAAGAGCTTTTTTTGGAATTTATATTTTAGAGACAAAATATTTATTTTAGATTAAATATGATATAAAATTTGAATTGAGGTTTGATAGTATGTTGGAGAGAAGTTTAAGAGAGGTTGAGAAGGAATTAAGAAGAGGTTGTGATGTATTAAAAACAAACATAGACTTCTTCTCCTCTAAATCCAATCACCCCTAAGGTTTTTTGGTTCCTCCCAATAAAAAAAAAATAATAATAATAATAAATAAGAGTTGAACAATATTTTTGAAACGAATTAAATTATTTTGTTAAACAGCTGTTTCAAAATTGAGGATATCACATTTTTTATTAGAGAATTGAACGTGGGTAGCACATTTTCTATTGTGCATTATAATTATAACACAAATGTTTCTAAAATTCATATTTAGCCGAATTTTTTTTTTTTTTTTTTATTTGGAATTTAAGTTTTACCCTTGTCATTCATGCACTGCAGTTCATGTTTTTTTTTTCTTCTTCCTCTGAATTCCGCCTATACGATAAATGCCACAACAGATGAACAATGGTGTTCACGTTTCTTCTTTTTTTTCTTCCTCTCAATTCTCCTTAATTTACTTCTTCTTCTTCTTGCTCCCGTTCTTCCTCTTTTCTTCTTCTCGTTTCTTTCTCTCTTTTTTTTTTCTTGCTCTTACATGCTTTCTTCAACCGATTGTTTCTTCCTCTCAATTTCTTTCTCTCGAATCATCGATTTCTTCCTCTCGAATTGAATTGAAAAGTTGTCGGCGTTTGGAGTCGTCTTTTGCCATTTTTCAGCGAAAAATATTGAAACTCATTTCTTTATTTCTCGAGTTACGAAGTTAGAGATCTTCATTTGCAAAATCGAGACTAAATCCGTGTTCACGAAGAGATAAGCATTCCAACCATGTAAGACATTCGTCATTTTCCATCGCCGGCCACATATGCTGATTGAAGTATATCACCGAATTGATTCAAGATTACATACTTCAATCAGTTTTACTAATCGAATTCAATTAGTTCACTGATGGACTTCAATTAGTTCACTGATGGACTTCAATCAATGGATGATAAACTTCAATCAATTTCATTGATCGACTTCAATTATTGAATTGATAGACTTCAATCAGTTTGACTAATGAACTTCAATCAGTGGACTTATATACTTCAATTGTTAACTTTTAACTAATAGACTTTCAACACAGGAAGTTAATAATATTTTCTTTTTTCCTTTTTCTCAGTGGTTGACTAAGAATTATAAATGAATTACAAAAGTTGGGCTATGAATCACAGTAATTGAGTGAATCATTGCAATCAATGGACTGATCGACTTCAATCAATTTTTAGACCAGAGAATTTTTGGTGATAGGCCTGTCCAAAAAAATTGGTGTAGGTACAAATATTTTTAAAATGTGGTAGAGACTAAATATTTTATTGTTTTTTTATTTAATATAGATGGAAAAGTCGCTTTCTAAAATAAGGAAGGAGCACGTAGTCGGCGCGCTCTCAACTCAATTTCACTAATTTCCCCTTTTACAAATAGAATTTCAAATAAAATTAAAAGTAGAAAAGTGGCAATCCGAGAATCCCAACGGTCTAAATTTGTAAGGAGGAGAGCAAATTTCAAAGTGTTTCTTATAATTCTATCGAGTCGGAGACGTACAGTTTCTCTGCTTTTCCGCGTCGCCTCTTATCAATTCGGAGTTAAAGGATCCAACACGTAGAATTTCCTCAAGAACAAAACCCATTATTTCGCTATCGTTTCATAGTTTCTTCCTCCCACGAATTTCAGGTACTCTCTCTTTTTCCCTTCTCTATGCTTTTCTGTTGCAGTTCACGGATTTTGTAAGTTCGTCTTATATTCCAGATTTGGCACTCTCTCTAGGGTGTACATAGAGAACTATTTGGGATTTGAATGTTGAACATTCGATCAAATCTATGATTTCAGCGTGGGGCTAAATGCCCAGATCGTTCACATAGGTGACATAGAGAGCGATTATTTTTCTGCCAACCTTTTACGAATTGTAATGGTTGTTGTTATCACTGCCTAGATTTGATTAATCATGTTTGAAGTTTGGGCGATGAACAAAGGTAGGGTGGTTTCAGGTACTGCAACGTTAGCGGAAAGAAGTAAAGAGTGTATTTCTTGAACAGATTTTGCCTTACTATCGAATTTCTATCAGTACAAGACTTGCAGAATTATAAATTAATTAAAGAAGATAATGCGAGTGTGTAACAAAGAAGGGAAGAGGTGTTATATGTATGTAACCTGCTGTTATGTTGGTTCGGTTAAGCTTTCGATCGCCAATCTTACGCTCTAATTTATGCTTCAATTTCGTTCTGCATTCTTACCTCAATTTTCTTTTTGTTACTCTTTAAATGGAAAAATAGTAATGTTATATTGTTTTGTTTTTTCCATTCTACTGCTCTTTTATATTTATGTTTCAATTTGAACCTAATTGCTTACTGTGAAAGAATGCCTTTCCAAAATAGATCTTCGCAATGCTTGTTATATTTACCACACCTCTTGTTTTAGAGCCTCTAAGCCAATAGTTTATTCAAATTCAGGAGTCTCTTTGTACAGCCAGGATGTTTAATTTCATGAAATCCCCCGCCAAAGTTACTAAGCAGAATTCTGTAGATCCTGAATTATCAGCCGGATCTGGCACTAATCCTTTTGATTCAGATGCTGGACATGAAACCAACCAAACTCCTAATCCTGCAAGAAGAACTTCTTCCGAGCCTGCACTGGTTATACCGAACTCCAATTCCGCCAATCCTTTTGGTGATGATGACGACGATGAAGGCTTTGTTGGAAGAAGAGGTACTGCAACTTCTTCAGCCTCTAAAGATAAAGATAGGTACAAAAATGGTTTTCGCGACTCGGGAGGGCTTGAGAACCAGAGTGTGCAGGAACTGGAAAACTATGCCGTGTATAAATCTGAGGAGACCACAAAATCAGTTAATAACTGCTTGAAGATCGCGGAGGACATAAGGGGAGATGCTACCAGGACACTTGACATGTTGCACCAGCAGGGTGAGCAAATTGAGAGAACCCACAGGATGGCTGCAGATATGGATAAAGACCTAAGTAAGGTAGGCTCTTTGCTAGTTTCCAATGGATACATTATTCCTTTAGTTTCTATCTTATGTGTTGTTATACTGGAATGATTAGTTGTTGACTCATGTTTTTTTTTAAAAAGAGAATTTGATTATTAAATTTGAAAGGAAGGTGTTACGATTGCATGTTTTTATGATTAGGTTGTGGATATCCTACTATGTAAAAGATGAAAACTGAGCCATGAATCTGATATGCTAGTCATAAAAATGGATGGAGTTATTTTTGTTTTCCTTTTTCTTTGTTTATGAATGTGTTTTTATGTTGTGTGTGTTTGTTAATAGTTTTTCTATTCATTATTATTAATTATAGGGAGAGAAACTTCTGAATAATCTTGGAGGCATGTTTTCTATGCCATGGAAGCCAAAGAAGACAAAAGATATTACCGGCCCTCTAATAACAGCAGGTTACATTTTTACTGGTTCTTTTTCTCGCTAAATAATTGCCACTCCTATTATATCTGCTATTGATTTTATCCATTTTGCCTATCCAGATAATTCCTCTGGGAAAACTGTAAACAACAAGGAGGAAAGGGAAAAACTGGGTGTATCCACGGGCAAAAAGCAGTCGGCTACTCGAACACCACCTTCTGAATCATCAGGCGCAATGCAAAAAGTTGAGGTGAGAGTAATTGCTGTTATCATTTCATTTCACTTCAAGAGTATATATCATTATTATGGCTTCAGATTGAACCAATGGATATGAATATTGTTGATTCAGTTTGAGAAGGAAATGCAAGATGATGCACTCTCGGATTTAAGTAACATCTTGGGCGACTTGAAGAGTATGGCTGTGGACATGGGAGGCGAGCTTGACAGGTCTCATTTGCCATCCTTTTTCTCTATTTTGTGGCTTATTACATATCTGAATGCATCTTCTGGATACTGCAGGCAAAACAATGCTCTGGACCATCTAAGCGATGATGTCGATGAGTTGAATTCAAGAGTGAAAGGCGCCAACCAACGAGCTCGCCGTTTGGTTGGGAAGTAAAATCACACACTTTCTTTCTCCATCCATTCTGTTTGTTTCTTGCTGGTGGAAGAATTTCATTTTAAACATTCTTTAATTGTCGGTGTATTTTTTTTTTCTCTGGTGGTTTTGAGGCTGTAATAAGTACAAAACTTTGCTTATTCTAATTCCAAAGGAAAAGCTTATTCATTCATGTTGTTGAACTAGATAACAGCCATGGATTCAGTTACCCTTTTGAAGGGATTGACTAAAATGGAAATTAAAAAAGCTAGAGTAAAAAAGGGACAAGGAAAGCAGTAAAAGAATATGTTTCCATAGATTCAGATTCAGATAGCAAAAATTGCATTAACTTCATAAACAGTAGAAGATATAAGAAAGTTCCATTGTACCCTCCAAAGAAACAAAAACCTCATGAGTCTGCATTCTGTACTTGTACCTCCAAAATTAATGAAACTCATGGGTTTCTTTTGAATCCTGCCTTCGGACCCCTCACATATGACTCTTTTTTTTCCCATTAAAAAAAAAAAAACTCAATAGTAAATACCTTGCCATTTCCATCCTTGTTTTTGCCACTTTCCACATCAAAATGAACTCCAAGGTTCTTGTTTTATACCAAAACTCGATCGCTTGAACGCAAAAACAAGAATGGAAATAGCAATAATAACCTGAAAAGAAGAAAGAAACAGAGAACAACAAAGAAAATGAGACAAACGACAATGGAGACAAAACTAATAAACTAATCAGCATAGTCTTCTTCTTCTTCCTTTAGTTCACATACGAGGATCAAATATTCTTTCTTCATCCTTAACTAACAGGATTCGAGAACAAAAGAGGTCGCATGACATACATATATATATAATTCTATTGGAATCAGCTAGAAAACTTGGAAGAGAAATGGCTGGAAAGAAAGATTCTCTTTGCTCTTTCTTTACTTTCTTCTCTTGATCAGTTGTGAAGAGGGTTAGGCCCCGAGGGCACAAGTCTCTTCTCGACGCCATATCGTGGGTCGATTCCATTGTGCATCAGCAGTGGTGGCGACATCAGAGGAACATGGACATGTAGGGGATGGTAGACGTGAATACACAAAGTACGTGAGATATCACGAGTTAGATCATCACAAGGATGACGTTGTGAGTCGTGGCGAGATGGGTGGTGGTGGTGATGGCGAGAGGTGACTCTTGACATGGCGGTGGAAGGTGGAGGATGGGAGAGTCGGCTGGCGGATGAGGTGATGAAGACGAGTACAAGTATCAAGATCATTATGAAGGGCTGGACATCGGTGGCGAAAGAGAAAGAGGCTTTCATTTTCGAGTTCTAATAGAAAGAAAGAGATGAAGGAAGGGGGAGAAAGAAGAAGAGACGGTGAAAGTGAAAGGGAAGAAGTTTAAATGCAGAGCGAGAGACTCATGAGGAGGGAAATTTATTATTATGGCCTTATTGAAAGAAAGAAAGCCTGCTCCAGGGGCCTCCATTCAACATCATTTCTTTTAATTCAATGGCTCAGATCATCTTCATTTTTTCAAAACAATTTTTTCAACTCATGCAAATATTTTTTAAATTTTATTTAATGTGTCATGAATGAATAAAATACTATATAATAATAAACAAAATGATATGTTATGAACGCTTAACCCAAGTATAGAATGTAGTCAAGTATGTTTGTGACAGCATTTGGGACTTGAGTTTAATTACAGAATTAAGCTAACTGGCTTGAATGATAGCTTAGTCTTCTTTTCCTGATCATTTTATTTTTTATTTTGTATTTTCGAAATTATGTTTGTTTCTTCCTTATTTCACTACAATGCTTTTTCAAAAACATAAATGATTAGCCAAATTTCAGAAAAAAAAAAAAAAAAAAAAAATTAATTTTTATAGTTTCTAAATCTTGACTCTATTATTGTTATTATTATTTTAATATATTGTTTAGAAATAAATATCAAAAAAGAAAAAACAATAAATAGAAGAGTAGTATTAGAGGAGAGAGTTTAGACAGTGAAAGAGAAAAGATTTTCTATATTTAATTATTGTGTATACAAAGCACGTACACTTTATATAGATGAATAGAAATACCAATAATATAATAATTACAAGATTTAATCATAAAATCTAAACGAAATATGTTATGCTTTGGTAAAGACCCTTAAGCGAGAGGAGAGTTCAACAATGTCGAGTTTTGACCAAAGATATGCATATAGGGAGAGAGTGATGCAGTCAAGTAGTCTGCATTCTGATCTAGTGAAGGATGTATTAGATCTCTAATTGACGACCAGGAAGAACACGATCTTGAACTAATGCAGGCTTGAAAATACATGATTGGTAGCCAAGGATCCATTAGTGATGTTATCACACCAAATAATGTGAGTGGGTGTCAAAATTTAATTAGGATACTTCAAAATTAGTTGGTGTCTACCCTAAATCAGTTTTATTGCACCATAAGCGAATGTATTTGTTCGCGATTGTGCCCTAACGACCAAGTAGTTTGTATATTTAAAAACAAGCTTTAATGTTAAACATTTAATGTCATTTTCACTTATTAAAAAAAATTATTATTTTTTCATAAAAATTTGCTTATTTAATATTCAAACGTCATTCAATCTTACCACATTATATGAACTAAGGCTAGAATGTCTAAGTCCTTCTAGTAACAGTGTAGGAGCATGCATTTAAATGCAGCGGAAGCGTGTGAATAACAAAAGTTCACATTAATTAATCTAATTAATTAACTTTAGATTAATCCAAATAATCTACACGCAATTTACCCTAACTGATTGACATGTTTTAAATAAAAACTCACCTTGATCAATTTTGGCAGGTCTAAAGAGGATCACGATCAATCCTTAGACCTTTTTGATCTTTCATGCAATATCTTCTATGTTGTGAGTGTTTGGTGGGAAGCTTTTTAGGGGAAGGAGCTTGAAAGTATTTGTGTCAGGAGGAAAAAGAGGGAAGTTTCTCTATTTGAGAATTAGGTTACATTTAATTGAATGATGAGAATGAAGACCTCCCTCCGATTATAGTAGAAAGTGAATCTTTAAATTAGGAAAATATAATATGGTTTAATATCCAATAATAAAAGATATTAGGAAAAATCTAAGATTTTCCATCATAATTTAAAATTAGTTTTATTTATTTTGAATTGATATTTATCTAATAAATCTCAACTCCATAATATATCCAACAACTAATATATCCAAAATACTAATTTTTCTACAAATAATAATTATGTAATAATTATTAATTCAATTAATATTTCCAACATATTTAATTAATATCCTCCATTTAATAATATCCAATAATTATTAAACAAATATGTCTAACATATTTATTATAATTCTGCTTTAAATAATTATCCAATAATTATTTAAACTTTAATATGTTCAACATATTATTAGTTGAGTTCTCTCAATAATTATCCAATAATTATTTATAATTAATTTATCCAATAAATTAATATCTTCTTATTAATATTTATCCAAAATATTGAGTTAATATATCAAATATATTGATTAGTTAAGTTTATCTATTAAACTTAACACTCTTATTAATTATGTCCAACATAATTAATTTGTGGATTTGAACTTTTGAAATTCATTCTCTAATGAAACAGTGTACCAATAATTGAACCAGCACGTGACCTATAGATTTGAAGCTACAATGACTTAGGATTCAATCTCTGCTCTTTAACATCAGGCTTATGCCACTAAAGGCCTGTGTTGAACTCTCTCGCACTATATGACAAGTTAAAGTCCGCGGATATAATCGTTCATCTGTCATATGATCATTCACGAGCTTGTTCGTAATTCAGCTGGGACAAGAAATCTGTTCTGCCCCTGTGATTACATCTTTCTTCTTAAGACGCTATAATGATTCCTCTAAATGAACAAATTGTTTGTTGTCAAACTATAAATCAGTGTACTCTCGGGCCAATGAGAGACGTGTACCCTTTGTTCAAGTCCTAGAATAAGATCTTAAGGAAACAACTCTATATCTTCCACAATATTAGGGAAGACAGGAATTTATTCTTGTGACGTAGCATTCCCAGCTAATAACTACAACAATCTCCAACGTGGGAGGCTTATTGACCTAGTGTTGTTTGACTAGTCTCACTCATGCACATCAAAGGACGCTTTCATAAAGTAGGAGTTCACAACCCACTCAGGATTAAGATCACATCGACATATGATCATCCTTAGCGAAGTAGTTGATACAAGTCTATAACGAAATTAATAGCTTGATCATAAAACTTCGAGTCTAATCATATGCAAAAACTTCTTTTTGCATAGGTGCCCTCACTCACATGTCTCCATGTGACTAACCAGGATCAGGTTATTTGCAACTATTGTTACCAGGACTTAGACACCTTAGCCTAAGTCCATATACTACAGAAAATTTTGGTTATAAACTTGGAACTAGATCCACTTGTATGTCCTACATACTTGTCCAAGTGTTTATATTAATAACTAAGGGTTTATCGACATTAATCCAATTAATGAGATAAGGTTGAGTGACGTTTGAATATTAAATAAGCAAATTTATAAATAAAAAATAATAACTTTTATTAATAACTAAAAATAACATTAAATGTCTAACATTAAATGCTCGTTCTTAAATATAGAAAATACTAGACCTTTAGGGCACAACCTCCAACAATCTCCCACTTGTAGTAAAGCCCTAGTAAGACTATTACATGTTTAGCCAAACACCAAGTCTCACACTTGCTCTAGACTGCAAAAGGCGCCTTATGTAGACCTAACTCTTTAGGTAACTATCGCACACTTTAGTAGGGAGAGCCTTTTGTAAAAGGATGAGCAACATTGTCAGCCGTATCAATTTTTGTGACAACCACTTCGCTCCTATGCATTATCTCTCTTATGAGGTGATATTTTCTCTCTATATGCTTCCCTCTTTTATGGCTTATAGGTTCCTTGAAATTAGCCACTACCCCATTGTATCATAGTATAAAGTGATTGGCTTATCCATTCCTGGAACCATTTCCAAACATGCTAGGAAGTTTTTTAACCATACTTCCTTTTTTGCTGCTTCACAAGCAGCCATATACTCAGCTTCCATAGTTGAGTCAACAATACATCCTTGATTGATGCTTTTCCAAACTATAGTTGCGCCGTTAAGGGTGAAAAATGATCCTGATGTGGATTTCCCAGAGTCGTTATCAGTTTGAAAATCATAGTCTACTCAGTAAGGATTAAATCCTTTGGACCGTACATAAGCATACAATTTCTCGTTCTCGTAAGATACTTGAGTATATTCTTAACCAATGTCCAGTGATCTAA
Organism: Cyclanthera cordifolia; assembly: GCA_037832605.1. Classification (NCBI taxonomy): domain Eukaryota; kingdom Viridiplantae; phylum Streptophyta; class Magnoliopsida; order Cucurbitales; family Cucurbitaceae; genus Cyclanthera; species Cyclanthera cordifolia. The sequence goes on from JBBMEG010000003.1 coordinate 3,488,884, forward strand.
TCCTAGATTTGACTCATATCTACTGACAATGCATACCGAGTAGCATATATAAGGTCTTGTACACAACATAGCGTACATCAAGCTTTCTACCGCCGATGCGTAGGGTATCCAACTCATTTCCTCAACCTCTTGAGGTGTCTTAGGATTGTTTTCCTTAGACAATGAGATTCTGTGTCTAAAGGGAAATTGGCCCCTTTTGGAATCTTTCCTCGCATATCTGACCAACATCTTGTTAATATACAATGCCTGAGACAAGGCTAGCGTTCTCTTGGATCGATCCCTTATAATTTGGATCCCTAGAACGTACAAAGCGTCACCCAAATCGTTCATTTGGAATTTGTTATCTAACCATTGCTTGATTTCAGTCAATATTCTTACATCATTCCCAATGAGTAAGATGTCATCTATATATAACAATCTAAATGCTACTTAATTGTTAATGATTTTCTTGTAAACACAAGGTTCATCAACGTTCTGCTCAAAGCCATAAGATTTGATCACATCGTCAAATCTTTTATTCCAAGACATGAACGCTTATTTAATCCACAAATGGATTTAACAAGTTTGCAAACATTTTACTCTTGTCCCTTAGAAACAAACCCTTTTGGTTGGTTCATGTAGATCTCCTCTTCAAGATTTCCATTCAAAAAAGCAGTCTTGACATCCATTTGCCATATCTCAAAGTCATAATATGAGGCAATGAATAAGCGGATCCTAATAGACTTAAACATAGCAGCAAGGAGAAGGTTTCTTCATAATTCACTACTCCTCTTTGAGTGAAGCCCTTTTCTACAAGTCTAGCCTTGAAGGTTTACACCTTCCCATCTACACATTTTTTCTCTTGTAGATCCATTTGCACCAA
>JBBMEG010000003.1:3489845-3505146 GCA_037832605.1 Cyclanthera cordifolia
AGGCTTGGTTGTTAGGTTGGACCGATGCTAGCAAGTTTGAGTTAAGTATCCCCTTACTTCCCTTAAACTTTTGTTGTAGGTTAAACCGTTATTTGTAGCTTGTTGATTTATGTTTCAATGTAGGTTCAGAGGCATATTGGAAGTATTCGCTTTGGGATCGAGCCTTTATTTCAATTCTAGTAAACGGGACTTCGGGGGCTTTCCTAGAACGTTCGTTTGGCCTCAAGTCTCGTTTTAAGCTAGTTCTAGATGAACCCTAGTGTAAGGGACCTAACAGGGTGTTGGTTGCTTGTATTTACTTAAACACATATGCTTGTTGTAATGCTCGTTCGTATGTGAAATTGTATTCTTGCTTGGTTGATTTGTTTATCGTGTTGTTACAACCTTGTTGCTCGTTATTTCTTTATTGAAATGAAAGCATGTGGTCTGTGATCTGGTAGGCTAGAATATGGATTATATGTCGTTTGTTGCTCGTTATTTCCTTATTGAATTGAAAACATGTCGTCGTGATGATCTATTCTTTATGCACTGAGCCCTAGACGAATAAGTAGGTAGATTGTTTATAATACGTCTTTCTCCTGTTATGTACATGTGCAATAAATTATAGGGTCGTTGCATGCATTGTGTGTTGAAGTGAGCGTCGAGTCTCTTTCCTTGATAGTGTGAGCATGTCCGCCAGACGGCCTCGACATGTCTCTGCTCTGCCATAAGGTGGTTGCAGTAGACCATAAGGTTTGCTACTACTTTACACGTTAGGGAACGACCCATAGCGGTGGTCGGACTCGACAACGTTCTCTAACGAACAAAGGTAGCCAGATGTGAGAGATTGTGCTTGTGAAAGAATGGATTGCAACCATCCTGAGAGCGACATGTGGCCATCGGGTCTGACCACAGGGTTTTTTAGACGTGTTGGGTAGCCGACACCGGTCGGGGTTCCCATAGTCTTTTCTGGTACATAGGAGCTTCTCGAGATATTATTGGGTTTACACCTAACTATAGCACAATTGCGAGCACCGCAACATGTACGAGTTAGAAACTGTCAAGCAAAAGTGTGATCCTAGCTTTGGCTAGTGTATCGCTAACGCTTGGACAGATACTTGCACCTACAACTAGATGAGCTGTTGGCTGGCTAGTTCATTGAGGGTACTTGATCGGTTCTTGTTCGCCTCACTCGCGCCGGAGATACCCTGGGAGGCACCCGGGCGATTCCATAGCTTGTACCCACGTATCAAGGTGCTCCGCCTTATGCGACATGGTCGTGTAATGGTTTTTTGGGTCTTATGACATTGGCTGTGGACCTAGTTTTCCTTACGTGTAGCATATCTGAGTGATCTTGGATGCATAGGGTGTGATAGAGGAATCAATCATTAGACGGAGATCCCTTATCGCGTGAGTTGAAGCTGGCAACTTGCTAGGTAGTGAGCAGCCGAAATTGCTAAGGCATAAGTGAGCGTCGTGCTAGCAGGTTGGGCAACTTGCTAGGCAATGAGCAGCAGAAATTGCTAAGGCATAAGTGAGCGCCGCGCTAGCAGGTTGGATCGCTCTCGGCTCGGCGCCGTGCATGGTATCTGACGTGTTGGATTGAGCCCACCGTGCTGGAGGGACCTAGGATAGTCTGGGCGACTCCAGTGGATAACCCTTGCATCTAGGTGCTCTACTGAACCTAGAAGGGGTCGGGTTGTGACTTTGGAGTTTCACGGCATCGGCTGATGAGACTCCTCGAGTATTGCCACGAGTTTTGGAACGCGTGGAACATGCACCCGAGAGTCGAGACTTTTTCCGTTTGTTTGTGCATGTTATTCTTATATTTTTGATTAACGTTGTTTGATCTATATGCTGCGTGCACCCCGTGCGGGGTTTCTTACTGAGTTCTCATAGACTCACCCATTCGTTTTATGTTGGCTATGGATTCAAAACCATAGTTGCAGGTACGCACCAGGATGAATGATCGAGAGCTGAAGATATACCTAGTGGGGACGTGTCAGTGGTGTCGTTTGACGACATTCTTTCTAGTAGTAGTCTTATTGCATATCTATCTGCACAAACGGTTGTAATAACTTAGTTTGAACTGTTTTAGTTTTAAAATCTCCTTGCATGGTCGTTTTAAATGATTTTGAAATATCCAGGTTCTGATTACAGGTATGAGTTTCCTATATTTTAGGAGAAACTCTGTCGAAATTCTATCACCTACTGGTTATGTACTAGGGTGCTACAACCAAACACGGTTTAATTCTTAGCTTAACTTAAGACTCAGTTTAACTTAATCTTTTTAATTTCAAAACTATATATGCTAAATTTTAATTGTCTCAAATTATAGAGACTAACTCGTATTTTTTGAAAGCATAAAAACTAAAATCTAATGAATGACAATCTTTGAAGGTGAGCAACATGAAGAATGATGAGCAGACATGAAAGGGGAAGTTGAGAGAAATGTTTTTAATTAGAATGATAGAGAAGGAGGGGGTGGAGGCACAATGTGCCACACCTATTAGAACCTAATTCTAATATATATATATATATATATATATATATATATATATATATATGAAACAAATCTAACCTAATGAACCTTTATTGGACTTACACTCTATCAATGAATTACTCACGTTATAATTATGTTGATTCTCAAACAATATGTTAGGATTCTCAAAATAATATGTTAGGATTATGTTGTGTGTGTGATTTTTTTTTTTTTTTTTTTTTTTTGACAATAGATTATGTTAGTTTGTTTGTCAATTCTATTTGAACATATTCTCCGCTGTTACGATTTCCTTCACACGTTTACTTTCGCAATTTCCTTTATTTATTTATTTTTATATATCATTAAAATGTTATAAAAACATATATATTAAAAGTTTCGCAACTAATTATTCTCAAAAAAAAAAAAAATAATAATAATCCACAAGAAATTTTCATAATATGAACCTATAAAGGGTGAAAAAAAAAAAAACTCAACTATTTAAGAGTTGAAAATTATTCAAATTTGGGACTTTTAGTAATAAATAAATAAATAAACATATATATATATATATATATATATATATATATTGAGTTAAAAAATTTAAGTTAAAGTTTTAAGATTGTCGTATGGCGAAAACAAATCTCAACTATTTAAGAGCCGAGAAAATTCAAATAGCAGACTTTCAATCATAAATAATAATAATAAAAAAAAAAATATTAAAGCTGGTTTGATGCAAGAAATAGAATTAAAGTAGTTTTAAGTTAAGCTAAGAATAAATCAGCCATGCATGCGAAGTTAAATTGAATTAGGTTAAACGATTGTTATTTGATGTTAAGTTAAGCTTAATGTTACGCTAAATGATATTTTATTTTGTGGTTAAGTGAGTGTCAAGCTGATTGCACCAACCATATTATATAATTCATTTTGTGGTTATGTGATTTTAGAGTTTTAAGAGAGTAAATGTTTTAACTTCTCATCCACAAAGAATGGCTTTGGTTTTTATTTTTAATTCATATTTAACTATAATAATAATGTAGTAAAGAGCATATCATAAAAATGAATGTAAAAAAAGAAAAGCTACAAATTTAGAAAGAAAATAAAATACCAGCGCAGACTTAACAATGTGATTATCCCCATAAATAAACATGACGCGATTACTATAATTATCTCAATCCATAAAATCCCCATTTCTTAAAAAAAATCTATATCCATAAAATCTACAATTTAGATAATTATAAATTTATAGATATTTTCTTTCACAAACAACACCCAAAACAATCATGATCTATTTTATTTTATTTTAAAAATTTTGCAAGATTTTTTTAATATAGAAAATAAAAATAAGCAAAACTTAATAAGATTAGTAAGATCTACAAAAAATTATAAATATAATTACTTAAACAACTACCAAATATAGATTAGTATTATTAAATATTGTTTGTATTTATAATACAATGGTTTTTTTTAGTACAATATTAAAATGTATTAGTAATTATAGATATAAATACTTTAAAATTTATATATGTGAAAATAACTTATAATTTTTCTAAAAATAAATTATTATGATTAATTTTAAAATAAAATCTTAGTCCATAAATATTTGCTTTTGTTTCGCTTTTATCTATAAACTTTTAAATATCAAATTTTGACTCTAAACTTTTAAGTTTTTTTTCTTTATATTCTACGAGTTTTCAAATGTTCAATTTTAAAAAAAATAAAAAATAATTGATTTATGTAACATAATTTTAAATCAACATTAATGAAAATTGATTCATTATTAAAATTTATAGTAAATGATAAGATTTTAGAGAAAATTAACAAAAGAGATTTAAATTTAAGATTAAAATAGAAAAAAAAAGAGAGCCAGACAGTAAAATAAATATAATAAAATATAATCGAAAATCTATATATAGTTTATTTTTTTTAATTCTCTAAAATATAATTTAAATTTTCCGAATTTTGTATAATTACGAGGGTTTATTAGCAATTACTTGATTTGTATATCCTAGGAGCTGGAAACAAAATGCAGTTGCAAAATTCGTCCGTTTACTTCTCAGAAGTTACCAGCAACGACAAAGTCAAAGATACATTTCCATTATTTTATTATTTTTATTATTATTATCATTATTTTCAGAAATATATCAGGCACAGGCAGTTACGAACTTTGCAACCCATCGCAACCGTTGATTCACGACAACTCCCACAAATCCACACCATCCATTGGAACAGCGAAACCTCTTCATTTGATTACACGTGCATTTCTGCTTTTGTTGCCCTTTTCAACTCTCTGTTTTCATGCACAGAACAGAATTGTTCATCAAACTATATAACAAATTTCAGCTCTGATTTCTGCTCTTCATCACGATCTGGGCAAGGCGCAAGTTTCTTTCAAGTTTTCGTTTCTTATTAGATCTTGCTCTTCATCATCACACCTCGATGAAACTACACAGAGATTGCTCTGTTTTCTTCCTCTCAAAGATCGAAAATTGGGTTTCTTTGGAAGTGATCGAATAGATTGAGAAATCCATGGAGAGCTCTAAAGAAAACAAGTTCGAATGCAACTTTTGCGGGAAGAATTTCACATGTGGGAAATCATTGGGAGGACATATAAGAATTCACAAGAATGAGAAATTGGTGAGAGTTGCAGAGAAACAGAAGGAAAGAACCAGCATTGTGAAGATTCAAGTACCGAGAGAGATCAGGAGGAGAAGCAAGAGAGATTCAGAATATGAATCGGGGTATGAATTGAGAGAAAACCCAAAAACGAAACAGGGGATTTCAGATTTGGGATTCAGTTCAAGGCAGTACAAGTTTTGTAGAGAATGTGGCGAAGGATTTCAGTCCATAGATGCTCTGTTTTGGCATCTGGATCGTCATTTCGAAGACAAAAGGCTTGGATTTGATTACAAGAAGCGGAAAATCATGGAAAAACCATCGAATAATAGTTGTAAAAGAGTAGAAGCGGCAGCCATTAGCTTGATAATGATGTCTAGAGATTTGAAATTCTCAGAATGGGAAGCTCTGCATTTAGTTGAAGAATCCTCTGATACCCAATCCTCAGCCTCTAACTCTAACAGTTCTGACTCTGAAAGTTTCAGAAAAGAACACTGCAAGAAGGTTAAGCTGAAAGTATCAGTAAATGGGCAAACTCAAATTGATGAGAAATACAAGAAAGATCTCAAATTTGAAGGTAGGATAGGAAGATCAGACATCCAAAAGAATTATGATCAAATGGGTAGTGCATCTTCTTCTTATAAGTATGAACTAAGAAAGAAGATGAAACCTGATCCATACACTTCCGATCACTGGGAGAGTTCCAGCAAGAAGATAACTAGTAATGGGTATTCGAACCACACCGAGATGGTTCGATTGCATCACAGAAACAGCCATTCGAGAACGAGCAATGGCTGCGAGTGGACGCATACGGATACCGCTGCCGAGTTGATCGAGTCGAGCAGTGGGAAGAACAAGAGTCACCAGGAGAATTCCGGAAATGACGAGAAGAAATCGAGCCCGAAAAAGAAACACAAATGCCCAATTTGCTTCAAAACATTCAAATCAGGGCAGGCTTTGGGTGGTCATAAGAGATCTCATGTGGTTGGGAGTTTAGAAAATGCATCCATAGTAAGAAGGCAAGAATCTAATGGTGTAACTGGTTTGATTGATCTTAATGTTCCTGCTCCAATGGAAGATGAGGAAATTGGGAGATGGGGTTAGCTGCATTAGGCCACAAATCCAATAATGCAGGCAAGTGAAGGTCTGTAGGGAAAGTTTTTTTTTTTTTTTTTTTTTTTTCTTTTTTTTTTTTTGTGTTCTTGAATCATTTACTGATATTTTATTTTTAATTTTTTGGACACAAACATAAGAGCTGAATTCTCAGTTTTTTCAAATTTGTTGTCATGTCCAAATGTTTGGCCTTTAATTAGCTGCAAGATCTAGACGAGGTTACATAATTCTCAAATGAACTTCTTAAGCAATCAAGTAGCCTTAATTTTGAATAAGCTAAAGATATTCTTCCCATCTCATTTGCCAATGACAAAAGTTATTGTCTATGCATACTCATGAATGGTTCTATTACTTCTGAACTCTTGTATAAATCAGCAGTGTTTAAGATCGACATTATGGTCTGTTCGGTACGAGTAAACGGTTTGGAGGTTCCCTACATGGCTTTGTTAGAGAGAGTAGATTACGGATCCAACCTTGTAATACCGATACGCCTAGTTAATTTACCAGGAAGAACATAGTCTGCCCCACCGAAACATGAGTCAGGGAACTAAGTATGCATAAAACCCGAATCATGAGATATGCAACCAAGTTTAGTATAAGAAACTAGGTATCCTTTCAAGTTTATCTCCGCAAGTGACTATAATTGTAGGATGTCTTGTTGTCTCTCGGGTCCAGGCCTTGAGACGGGCACCAGGGAGAAAAAAAACCTCCGATTCCCGAGAAAAAATACTCTGATTCCTGGCTATCCACAAAACAAAAACTATGAAAAATGGTTTGAACTTGTCTTAGTGACAGAAAAATGAGTAATAACTCTGTTCACATTCTTTTCATAACATGGAGTAAAAATTACTAACTGTAATGGCTCCAAAAACCAATAATCTGTGATTTTGGATTAGTTTAATGTTGATGAGATTGAATTCGAAGGGCAACAAAGTAATTGAAACTTGTATAACTACCTGATATGCCACAATTATACCTTCAAAAGGTCTCGTATATCAAGTTATTTACTGATGGTGTAGCTCCAACATCAGCAATGAATTCCACAGTCCTTTCGGCTTGGATATATGTGGAAAATTGTTGGTCTTTGTCTAAATTGTTAACAATTCAAAGATAAAATAACCTGTACGTCAAACATAGCCCTGATATCAGTAATCCGATCATGTTACCTACTTTCTTTGAGCGGCTTCTAAAAGTGAAGACTATTCTTAAGGACTAACACGTGTCCTACTTTCTTTGAACCGCTTCTAAGAGAAGATTATTCTTAAAGACTAACACGGGTCCTACGAAGCATATTAGTGAAGATAAAACATGCTGAAATGACTCATGTTGGTCCGAGAGAACTTGCTTCACTCTTGAAAGTTGCTCAAGGAAAGTAGATAATGTGATAAAGTTGATGTGGATCCAAATCCTGGAGCGCTACATTAAAGTTCAAGTATTTCTTTGTTTAGTTTTATGAAATTTCCAGAAAATCTCTATGCGTTATTAGGTTGATCGTGGATTATCAGACGGGTCTAGCACTAATTGTTTTGATTCAGATACTAGACTTGAAACCAGCCAAACTCAAATCCAGCAATAAGAAATTCTTCCAGCCTGCACACGTTATACCGAACTCGTATTCCTCAAATCCTTTCGATGACAATGATTGTTTTGTTGGGAGAAGAGTTGCTGCAGCTCCTCTGGCCTTTAAAGATTAAGTACAAAAATGGTTTTCGCGACTCAAGAGAACTTGAAAACCAGTGTGTGCTAGAATTCGAGAACTACATCGCATATAGATCCGAAGATCGAGACATCCAAATCGGTTAATAACTGCCAAAAATTTATTTTCATTATATTTTACCATATGTTGTTATCCTGAAATGATTAGTTCACCTATGTTGATCTGATATATTTGTCAAGAGAATCAGATTATCAAAGAATTTGAAGTGAGATGCTATGAAATATTTGGCTAGCAAGTTTTTTTGGGTGATATGGTTAATGGATATCCTACTTTGTAAGAAATCCTTATAGTTTGCAAGGAATGAAAAATTCAGGAGATACAAAGTTCTTGATTTTATCTAGACCGTAATGTCGTCGAGCTGAATTTTCGATACCATTGAACAAGCTTGCAGCTTCATTGATTAATTTTATGTAACATTCGTTTTTCATATGTGATGTATCGAATTTCTTTGATGGGCGATACAACGACAGAAAAAAAGAAAAAATTGTTAGAACTCCTTCAATGGAAAAGCTTATTCCTTCAAGCCATGGATTAGTCAAAAAAAAACTGGAATGAACTAAAATGGAAGGTAAGAGAGTAGAGTTCAAAAGAGAGAATGAAAGCAGTTAATAGAAAACTGAAAAGGAGCTTGCATTTACATACAGCCTAAACAGCAAAATTACATTAATTTCATAAACAGTAACAACAGATGTATGAAAGTTCCATAATACCCCTCCAAAGAAAAGACAACCTCATGAATTTTGCCATGTTGGCATTTTGTACCTTATACCTTCAAAATTAATGAAACTCATGAGTTTCTTTTGAATCTTGCCTCTCGACCCGACCACCCTATGAAAAAATATTTCTGTTTTTTTTTTTTGGATAAGAAAAAGTTTAAATCTTAAAGTAAATACCTTGCCATTTTCATGCTTGTTTTTGCCACTTTTCTAGCAGCAAGCAAAAACAAGAATGGAAATAGCAGCATTAACCTAAAGAACAAAAAAAAAAAAAGAAAAGAAATGGAAATAAAACATTGGACAAAACTCATCAAGTACTGATTATGATCATAGTATTCTTCTTGATTCTTGACTACTAGAATTCAAGAACAAAGGGTAGCGCATAAAGATTCCATTTCTTCTTTTCTTTGACATCTTTCTCTCTTAGTTGTGAAGAGGGTTTGGACCGGATGGCACGAGTCTCTTCTCGACGCCATACCTGGGGTCAATCTCATTACGCGTCAACAACGGAAGCGGAGTACGAACACGAATGCGATGATCACGTCGGTAAACTCTACGTAGGTGAATACACAAAGAGCGTGAGTTTTCATGAGTAAGAGCCTCACAAGGATGAGGCGGGGGTTGGTGGCGAGAGGCGGACGGAGAAGCTTCTTCGGGTAGGGCGGTGGCAGAGGCGATGAGTGTGAGGAATAGAAGTATGGAGATCATCAAGAAAAGGTGACCGTTGGTGGCAAAAGATGAAGAAAAAGAGAGAGAGATTTTCATTGTGGAGTTTGTGATGTGTAGAGAAGGAGATGAATATGGCTTTGAAAGTGAAAGGGAAGTTTAAATGCAGAGCAAGAGAGTCATGAAAAAGGAGGGGGAATTTATTATTACGGCCTTCTTCGAAAAGGGTATAGTCGTCAATCACTCTTCTTTTTATACCTTTTGCTTTCGTCTCAAACAATTTAATGTTACGTAAATAATTAAATTCAATTCTCCTTTTATAACCCTTTGGTTTTATGTATTTTAATTTTCAAATTTTAGTCAATAATTATTACTCAAATACTCACATAGTTTTATTAGGGTATATTATTTTAAAAATCAAATCAAAATTTAAAAATTAAAATAACTTTCAAATAATTATTTTTTTATATATAATTTAGTTGAGATTCACCTGCTTGATAAAATATAAAACATATATAAAGTATAAATATTTAAATTTTAAAAATAAAAAATAAAAAATAAAATGATCATGACTTAAATAATAAAAATTTATAAGTAAATTCTTTATTCTTAATTTCTTTTAATTGTCAAAATTTTATAGAATTTTTATTAAATATGTCCCCGTACTCAAAAAAAAAAAAATCCATGTTTTTTTTTTTGAAACATCAAATAATCAGTGCTATACGATATTGTTGTTGAATTGAGATATCATATTAGTTATTAATTATTATGATTATTTTTTAAATTTCTGACACATATTAGTTATTAATTATCATAGTTAGTTTATAATGACTTTATTAATCTTTCTGTTTGGATTTATATCTTAAATAATAATTAATTAGGTTTAAGTAAGTTAAGCCACCGACGATTACCAGCTTTCCGCGTTTGCTGAACGAGCAAACTCGAGAGAACAGAGTTCGTGGTGAAGGAAAAAAAAAAAAAAAAAAAGATCTGAAATCGCTTTCTCATAATTGTTTCTTCACTCAGATCTATCAAACTCAGCATCGATTTCTTCTCTGCATTTTCAAATTCCATTAACTTCTCGAAGTTAAGAAACTTACAGATCTGAAATAATGGTGCGGCGACTTTCACTGCCCGTGTTTTCTCTATTCTTGATCTGTTTCTCTCTGCTCAAAGATCCTGTTCTCTGTAAAACCCTAAAGCGAGATGGTATTTACAACAGCTTTCCATTTTGGCTGGGATTTTTGTTTCTCTATGCGTTTCGAGGGACTGAATATTTTTTGCTGTTTTTTTGCAGTGAAAGCATTGAATGAGATCAAGGCTTCTCTTGGCTGGAGAGTGGTGTATTCCTGGGTTGGAGATGATCCGTGTGGCGATGGTGATCTTCCTGCTTGGTCTGGTGTCACTTGTTCTACTCAAGGAGATTATCGAGTGGTTACTAAATTGTATGATTTGATTCAACCTCAATTCTTTTTTCGCTTTTGTTCTTTTAGTTTATTGAATTGATCACAATTATTAGCAATTCGCCTTGCTGTTTTTTGAGTTCATTGTTCTAAATTGGATACTATCTGTATGATGTGTTAACCGGGGCAATTTGTTTGCTACTGTAGGGAAGTTTATGCGGTTTCCATTGTTGGCCCGTTTCCCACGGCTGTAACCAATCTCTTGGATCTTACTAGGCTGTAAGTTTTTCCTTTCCCCAATGTATTTGAAAATTTTTGCATTCTATAGCAAATCTTTGAATGAAGCAATCAAACACTTGGGAAAAATATGGATCGTTTTCTATCTAGATTTTGCAATTTGTCTTTGCTTTTTTATGGCATCATAACTTTTGATAGATTTGCGGAACTCTGGCGAGGCTTTCTTCTATCCCAAAACTCAAGTTCAATTTGTTAGAGAAAAGTTTTTATCACTTTATTATAAAAAATGTTCACATGTTTTCTTGTTATGTTACAGTGATTTTCACAATAACAAGTTGACTGGACCGATTCCTCCTCAAATTGGACGATTGAAGCGTCTTCAGATACTGTATGTCTCTTGTTCTACTCTTTGAGATATGTGGTGCTCTTGACTTGGAGTTATATTGCCTTGTCTGGTTTCGGTGGGAAACAGAAGTTGTAGGGGCTTAGTTTGAGTGTTAAATTACATATTCTATTCAAGGATTTCTAAGAATTTGTTAGCTGTGTGTTTCTTGTCGACTTTCATTTGTTACTGAGTTTTGTTGTTCCCCCCTCCTCAGTAACTTGAGATGGAATAAGTTGCAAGATGTCATACCTCCTGAAATTGGTGAACTCAAGAGTTTAACCCATTTGTAAGTAATACTAGTTCATGCAGTTGGTATACTCTTTTCTTTTTGTTTAATGGTTATTGTATTTGGTTCTTCTTGTTTCTTGCTTTATTACTTGTAGCTAAATTGGTAGTTGACTAAATTTTGTGTAGATATTTGAGCTTCAATAATTTCAAGGGTGAAATTCCTGGGGAACTTGCTAGTCTTCCAGAACTTCGCTACCTACACCTACAACAAAATCGTTTCATTGGACGACTTCCTTCTGAATTGGGAACCCTGCAACATCTTCGCCACTTGTAAATTTCACTCACTATCTTGTTGGCAATTGTATTATTGACTGATCTTATCTTCCAAGTATATTTCTAACTTTAAGTACCACCAGTCTGATAACTCTGCTTGTGCTATTGATAGGGATGTTGGAAATAATCACTTGGTCGGCACGGTTAAGGAACTCACACGCTTTGATGGCTGCTTTCCATCTCTTCGCAACCTGTATGTATATGTAAATTTAGAATTCTGATGTTTTATTTTTTCTTTTGGCTATTTGGATATCGTTGAAATGATTATTTTAACTAACTTAATGTAATGTGATGTTTAGGTATCTTAATGGTAATTATTTTACTGGGGGTATTCCAGCTCAATTGGCAAACTTGACTAACTTGGAAATCTTGTATGTTTCACTTTCTTCTCCCTTGGGATTTGAAAGCCTGTTAAACTTCTAGTTATTGAACCATATTCTTTGTTTTCTTGATTATTATTATTTTCTTTTTTCATTAAGTCAATGGAATTGATTTTTTTTATCAGATATTTATCACACAACAAGATGTCTGGCATTATTCCTGCCGAATTAGCACGCATTCCAAGACTGATTTATTTGTAAGTACTTCATCGTTATATCCGTTCCTCATGCTTACATTAAGATGGAGCTGCAAGTAAGCCTAGCTGTTCAAGTTAGATTTTTTTTTTTTTTTTTTTTTGACAGAGCTCAACTTAGAATTTTAATCCTTGACATCCAATGATTTATTCAAATGATTGTAACTGTACACAGGGGTAAGCAAATTTGTGGCCTGGGTAGGTCAGCTAACTAGGGGAAGAAGCTTAAGTAATAAATAGTGCACTATGACGATAATAAAATTCTCCAATCCCCCCTCCCCTCCCCAACGCACATGGCTTCCCTTAAAAAAAAAGAAACTCAGTTCTTCAAAGTTGCAAGTACTTTTCCGTTGATTATCACACATTTGAAAGGTGTGGAGACTTTCTAGCATATAAGATAGATTATCACACTTGTACCCAATTTGTTTTGAGATAGAACCGTATATATTGTAATATGATAGCACAGCGTATTAAATCTAAACGTATATTCAGTCTAAAATAGTGAAATTGAGGTTCGAGAAATTATCTTGAAAGGGCATGTTAAAGATCTCACACAACGAGACCTGCTAGCATTTATAAGATAGATAGGCTGCTAAACTCACGACTTAATTAGTCTTAAAATTTAAGATAGATGGAAACTTATCTCCCTCCTAAAATTTTTGGCCTGCAAATGTCTTTTTGTGCTCTCAAAAGGAAAATAGGTTTTTCTTTTTTTTTTAATCTAAAGCACAATGTACTTGATATCATATTTATGTCGGCTACTTTCTAACTTTCTTCTATCATGGGCAAAACTTCTGTCTTAAGCTGCACTGTCCTTTGAAAGTGGCAACTTCTTTGCTTGATAAGATATTCATTAATTGAAAATTGTGTTCACTCACAGGTTCTTGGACTACAATCAATTTAGTGGAAAAATTTCAGATGCTTTTTACAAACATCCATTATTGAAAGAGATGTGAGTTATTTATTCTTTTTGCTGCCGTCATCATTTGATTCAGTAGTTACCAAAGCCTAATATTTGGTATAATTTATTTTTGTGTATGTGGTTGATAGGGTCATCAATGGCAATGCTTTTCGGGAAGCTGTTAAGCCAATAGGTTTTCACAAAGTTCTTGAAGTTTCAGACACAGATTTTCTCGTATAGGCCCAAACATATGAGATTTTTTATTTAATTTGAAGCTTCTTTTTAATGTTTAACCCAAAGGGTTATTCCTATTTTTGAATTTTTATTGGAAAAAAAAAAAGCTTCTTCCAATTGTGGGAATAGTAGCTTTATAGTTGTTATATTTACGAGATGAACAAACAGTTTTGTTAGGCGTTAACCTGTTATTCTTTACTACAGAAATTGGAATCTTTTTCATGGTTTGCCCACAATGTACATGAATTCATCGGCAGAATACTGATTTTTTATTAAAATCACGCTTTACTTTAATATAAATCAGTTATAATATGATTATGATTTGATTAAAGATTTAAAGTTTTTTTTTCAAGTATCTGAACAATGTATACAATGTTTTTAAGTTTTAGATGGCGTTAAGTCGCTCACTCATCATATAAATGTTGGCTAAGAGCTCTGTTGCATTTTAACGTGATATCTTTGCCATTACCATCGAAGTCATAAAATCAATGCTTACGATAGAATAACAGAATTTGGTAAAATAAAATGTTAATTTTATTATAGAAAAGAAGTCGAAATAAATTTTATTATAGAAAAGAAGTCGAAATAAAACTGTATTAAGCTTATCTTAATAATCAATGAAAATAATGTTACAAATGGGAGAAATCCAACTAAATAAGTATGGAATAAGATAAAATCAAGCTATTTTACACTACCCCTCGAGTTGATGCAAAGATTATGTCATAGCTCCTTACTCAAAATATCAATTGTTTGCTATGTTGTGACTAAAAGTATGGAAGGTATATTACTCTTGTATCAATTTTTTCCTTAAAATGTTTTTCAATTTCAATATGTTTAGTTCTATTGTAAAGGGCTGAGTTACGAGTAATAGAAATAACTTTATTGTCACAATAAACTTAAAAAGATGTTGTGTAATAGTAAGCTCCTGTAAAAGTATTTTTATTTCTATACTTTCATGAATGCCATGAGCTAAAGCTCTCAGTCAGCTTCAACAATGCTTCAAGCTACAACACTATGTTTATTATTGAACAAAGGAACAAGATGTAGATCTTCTATCTGCCGTGCTTCTTGCCCAATCAACATTGAGTAAATTTCAATATCAAAATTCTCATGTTTCTGAAATAATGTGCCTGGTAAATAAGTTTATGATAATGCTCATTATCTTTCACCTCTTTCTCAAATGCTTGTAGTTTTAGATTGGATTAGGTCGGAGGATTATTACTTGATTGTGCCAAAGCAACATAAGGATTACAAGATGATTGCATGACTTTTAGCAATTTCAGGAGTTGATGAGTTAGCTTTCTACTTAGTGAACACAAAAGACTCTTAATATTAAACGATAGGAAAAATAAATAGACCATTACTTGAGCCAGAGAATGTATGTATCAAACATTTTTGGTCTGCCATCACAGAAGATAGTACCGAGACAACCAAATAACTAAGAATTATAAATCAAATTAACAATTAATAAATGAATCGACTGTCACAATTACTGAGTGATACGGACAGCCGGACTATGTAACAACTAATTAACTTCAGACGACGGCTATCAGTTGGGCCAATAATCGCTTCACATATTGTAGTCGTTTGTTTGAGTCACGAGTCTAATTTAGTTCCGAACAATAAAATTATCGAATCTAGTTGATGTTGGCTTTTTGGCTATTATCTCAAATTAATTAATTTTAATTAATTAATTAATTAATATTTTGATGATAACAAA
>JBBMEG010000003.1:3516516-3529776 GCA_037832605.1 Cyclanthera cordifolia
TAAATTGTTAATGCTAGGAGCGAGAGAATAACGAGGAAAAAAAAAAAAAAATATATATATATATATATATATATATATATATATTTATTTATTTATTTATATTTTATGGTTAAGAGAATGATCATGAAAAAAATAATAATGATAATTATGTGAATGAAAAATAGCTATGAAGAAATAAAATGTTACGAAAAAAATAAAATGTAGTTTAAAATAAATAAAAAATTGATTTTGAAAAAAAAGCGATTATAAGAAAAATAATTTTTGATAGTCCAAATATCGAGAATCGTCCACATTTCCATTCTCCACGTAGATGATATCCTTATATACAGTAAAACAATAACCAAATTAACAATATATAACTTCAAATGCCTAGTACTTTTTAGTAGAACTTTTGTTTATCAAATACTAGAATTAGAGTGATCTAGATTGATTTCAGAAAAGCAATTTAAGAAGCTAGACCTGTCTTCTTTATCAAATGAAGGATGTAGAAATTTATTCTTTTATATCTTCTACGCTCTCGTCGACGTCGACCAAGCCTCGGTCAGTCAGTGAAGTAGAGAAGAACAGCATATCAAGAGATCACAGCACAATCCATGTCAAAATCCAAAGCAAAGTGTAAAATTAGATCACAGGTTTAAGAACTCTGATGGTATATCCAGGAACAAATCATGCAACATTATTTATGAATAATACAGAATTGGCAAACACCCAAAGGTAGATTGAGTAACCAAATCTTCAGCTATCAAATGTACAGAGTGGGGCTGTGCTCCATGGATCTTAAATCTCAACCTAAAGCCATAAGAATAATCTTCCCAGCTTTTCTCTATATCATCATGCTCAATTAATAAATCAAAGCCTCCTACCATCGATTAAGTTAAAGGAACGGGTGCAGGGTTTCCGGCTGGGCATCTCTGCCGACGGGGCCGCCTAGTTGTCTTGCCCCAACCAGCCAGGCTTCCATCCTCCAGACCCATTTCAATGTTACTTAGTTGTTGTATCAGCTGATTACCTGCTGAATGCACCGGGGGTGGAGGACTGATCACCGATCTTCGTCTTCCTCTATTGCAACCATTTCTAGTAGAGTTCCTCCTCGTAACTCCAGATTGCCAAGAGTGGCCAGTCGCTCGCATTAGGCTAACAAATGTCTGAATATCTTCTGTAACCTCATGCCTTGATAGAGACGAAAGGCCTGGAAGGATGTCCTTCTGGAAGTCTCTTCGTTGCCTACCTCTCCTTGTCTGGCCCTTTCGGGGCCGATTTTGCAACAATTTGGTTCCAGGATCTTCAATTTCCATATTTTCCGGAACCAGGGGCTCAGGCATGTAGTCTTCTTCACCAATCTCTGCCTGCCTCAAAGTCATGTATTCAAAATAATCCATCCCTCTCAAAGAATATTCATCATTATCCTTGGCATCTTTGGCTCTCGATACAGTGTCAGCCTTGGTTTGTACATCATCTCCGCAACTGGAAACTATCTCGGCGAACCAATTTAGAAGGTCAATCGAAGAATCTTCCAATGTGTTGCTCAGAGTATCATCCAAATGACAGGAAGCACCACAAGAGATGGTAACTATTGCCTTTGCTGCTACCGCCATAAGATCGTCCTCGATATCAACAGCCTTCCAGTGAGGAGATTGTGGTTTCTCTTCATGTTGTTTCTGTACAGATTCTTCTTCAGCAATGATGTCGTCTTCGGGCATTGCAGGGACTTCTAAATCTATCTCTATCATGACCTTTTCCTTGGCAGTTGTAGAAACCAGGGGTAGAGGTCTTGTACATTCTTCTTCATCGTTGACACATGAATTCAAATCGATATGAAGTCTAACAGTAGAGATCCTTGAGTCCTTCTCATTCTCAACAGTCAGAGCTCCAGTAGTAGCATTATCTGACTCGAAAACTGACGAATCACAAGGCAAATTGATATCAAGTACTCTAGTTTTCTGGTTATCTTCCACTTCATTATCAGGAGGTGCCGATGGGGATGTAAGGGAAAACGACTCGTTCTTAGAAATGTGTGGCCCTCCAAAAATCGGAAACCCAAGAAGTTTTCTGTTACTCTGCCATTCACCATGTTCGGTCATTCTGGGCTTAATGTTACTGCAATGTGAATTAGGCTTTATGTTTGGATAACAGATAACTTTACTTCCATGTACAGTTTCATTTTTGTCTGAAAATTGATTCTTTGGAGAGAGCTCAAAACTAAGCTCTCCAGTCATAGAGAATCTTCTTGAATTGACCGTTTCATTTTTACTAGCAGGTACAGATTTTAACCATGGTAATATATTAGGATGGTCCACATCATTTTGTTCTGCCTCTCGGTTCCTGTAATTTGGTTGTTGACCCACCTCATCGGATAAACATTTTGAGAGCACTACATTCAAGTTAAAGTCTTTCGGAGAATTCGTGCCCACACAACCGGAGCCCTTGTAATAGTTCGCCGCATGGTCATGTCTTATGGTAGAGGAGAGAACTCCTTTGGAACCAGAGGTAGAACCGAGATAAAATCCATTCAGGTAGGGAGTTTCACAACCAGATTCCTGGTTTGATCTAGAGTCACTACCCAAATGCCATCTATCTCCAAAAATTCCATTGTTCTGAGCTGATGAAGGAAAACTCTTGTGAACAGCAGCAGATGGTTTCAAACACTGCTGTGCATGAAGTGATGGCATCTTTTGGAAGCTGTTGCCATTAGGCTTTTCCCAAGATGAACCAGAGTGAGCCCACGACTTGCCCACATCGGAAGAAGGAGCAATCGGATATGTACGAGAAGTCTGTGATGCTAAAAGATAACTAGGATCCCCAGTAGGGGACACTTCATTACATCTTTTGGATAATTGCAAATCACTAACTGGCCTGTCCAACTCTCTCTGAACCTTGCTTTTATCATTGAGATAGAAGCCTGGAAGTTCATGGAACTTATTAACTGGAACTTGCATCGGATTAGAAGAGAAATGAAAACTTTCCATCTGACCATGAGTAAAAGATTTCTTGCTGTCCTTACTTCGTCCTGAAATAAAATAAGTCAAGGGCGTCAAAAAAAAGTGGTAAACTTTTCTAAAGCAAACTACTGTTCTGATCATGATCATAAACCTAAGAGATTCCAAGTCGAGATTTCCAGTTAATATAGTTAAGTTAACCACCAAGGGTATAGAGAGAGAATTTTTCAGACTTCATGCCTTTTCTGTTCATATACGCCAAAGTATTAAATTTGAGGTTTTCGTAAAGGGTAAAATATTAGAGATACATCCGCAAATCAGGTAAACTGACTAAAGAAAGTTGGGAATAACAAAAACACTTGCATGAAAATTTTAAGAATGCTATTCAATATAGAGAAGAAACAATACCTGCTTCAAAAATGTTAGGTAATGGCTCTCTTCTACTTCCGTTCTCAATAAACGAACTCCTATTTGTTGCGTGTACACCTTCATTACTCGAGCACAGAAAGATTTCCTGCTTCGAAGATGATGGAATGGATCCTCGAGTCTCCCCATTGCTGGAGACACGAGCACTAGGAAGATCAAAAAAATTGGACCCATTTGTCTCTTCAACCTGAATGGGCTCGTTTAAGTCAGCTAAACCACATCTGTTCCATACACATGAGTCAGATCTTGAAGCAGCACCTTGGCCACCACTTTTTTCATCAGGATTCACAAAAAAATTTGCGGTGGCATAATTCTGAGTCTCAAATTTCTTATTACCAATTGAATGGAAACCCAACGTGGGAGGTGCATTTTCTTCATGAAATACCTCCCCTTCTTCGCTATCAATGTACTCATCTGCTGGAAGTTGAAGATCAAATGTTTTTCTCCTAAACTTTGAGGGTCTGTAGTCTAGTACCTCGCAGTCTTTTGAACTAGTTCCATTTTGAGATGGTAAGAGACCGTCACTTTTATTGTTTTCTCTAAAAGAACTTAAAGATGATTTTACATCTTCAACACAAGGTATAGATAATGGTCCACCACTAGAAGAAATTGCAAGAGGAAAGCTCGAGAGATGCCACTTCCTCGCAGCATCAGGAGTACTTTGAGATGCTAGAGGGCTAGATGAAAATGATATATCTACGGGTATCGGGTGTCTATGTTCTGATCTTTTGATATCATTCATTAACTCTTTTTGTTTTATATACAACCGATGCAGCTCACGAACCTGCTTGATGACAAAAGATGAAAAGAAACTTAGAAAACAGTGTGAGGATATCAACGGGGGATTAAAAAAAATACAGGGTAATGTTACCTGGTTCTTGAATATGGCTTCATGATCAAGCATTGTCCTCTTCAAGGCATCTCTATCACAACCTAGATATGCATCTGAGGTAGCTCTTGGAAAAATTCCATTATAATATTGCCCACTCTGGCATGCTTTTTCACTGTAATATAAGGGCCAGCTAGAACCATGAGAATCTTCATTAAGATCCCTCATTGAGAGATATCCTGGCAAATAACTTTCATACTGCACTTTTGTTCCCATTCCTGAGTTGATGAAGATTCAATGAATTATTAAGTAATCATAATGTATCGTGGCATAGAAGAAAAAATCTCACACCTAAAAGAATAAGTCAAGCCAAATTCAAAAGAAATGGATCTCCAACTATGCAAGTGGTGGTCATCGCCTCATCAACTTCACAATCCATATAGTTCCCCCACAAGATACGAGATAGAGTTTATATCGGTATGGTGACAACAAAAAGAGTAATTTATTAGCAAATTTCTTGCAATAGTGAAAAATGAAGTCCTGAAGTTACGTTCAATGCAAGGATGAAGGCTCTCACATTTCCCTAATCTTCTATTTCTCAAGCTACTGGTAATATTTTAGTCCAGCTTATGCCTCTCCAAATCGAATTTATTACCTTGGAATGTATTCCTAGTAAACAAAACCAGCTTGCAACATCGAGATTATATTCTCTAGGCCCGGTCCAAACCAACTTCACGCCCCTCAATTATTAAGTGAGTGTCCGGACCAACTTGCACACACTTCAACTATTCTCAAATGACAAACTGTCTCACACTACGACATTGGTTGTGTCAATGAAACCTGTAAAAAATTAATTCCTAAGTAGTTGGCTATCCTAAATTAAACTCATAACCTCTTAGTTCCTCAAGACTCTTGAACTCGTGATTGTCACCGGCCTACTACCTATTTTTGCTTTGAGTTCTGCAACATTTAGGAAGGGGGGATTTGAACTTGTGAGTCGTGACTAGTTAATCATAAGCACACACTTTATATCAGTTGTGTAATAATTTGGTTGGCTTCCACTACCTAACTGACGAAGTACATTTTGAAGTGTAGGATCAAAAAGTTGCCCTCTTACTACCTTATCCAAGCAATTTTCTTTGGCAAAATGATCAAATAAGCTGTACCAACGTTTAAGGACATTGGAATTAACTCTTAAGCAACCGACGTTGAAATAGAGCTTCCAGTATCTATTCTTAGAATAAGCTACCAGTATCCCTGCATAAACAAATTAATATATCCAAATCCTGAAGATATAAAACAACACTCTAATGGGAGTGGATAATGGGAAATTTTGCAGAAAATGTGCTCTCAAGACAATTCAGTATCAAGTAAGAGGCAGTGGTATAGTATGCTCTATATGATGAGTTTTCACAATATGTGCACGGCTTCAGACTCCAATAAACAAACAACTTCAACCAAAATACTAATGACAACTCCCTTGAACTCCAAGTAGCTACTGACATAGCTAAATTACTCAGCAACAACTTATTGAGTTCTTCAGCTGTGGCAGTTCAGATCAATTCCTAAGAAAATGTACACAAGCAGCTAAAGTATTGCTTCAATCATCACAAACTCCACACAAGCCTACCCCGTAAAAATTTGCAACACGATAGCATGTATAAACTAATTAAGCTATCAGTTGCAACTCCAACTACAGTGCATTCAATAGAGCAATGCATCATAAAGGTACCCACTAGTTAATCAATACCACTAAATTAGCCCTCTATCTTGAATTCAAAGCAGGAAGAAATGGATCATTCAGAAAATCAGAGAACAAAGAGCAGGAAACGACAAACACCACTCAAAAACTTAAACCCAAATTGTAATTAAGTCTTCCCAATCATTACAGAAATACAGCACAGCAAAACACCAGAAACAAAACAATGATCAAAACGAAACACAGAAATCAAATCTATCCACAGAGAACAACACATCAATACGATCTTCTCAAATGTAACAAAACACAATCCACGACAATTACCAGCCAAACAGAAGCAGAGGATCCTCAAGTAAAAAGGCCGATTAGAAAAATAAAATGCACAAGAGGCAAGAGAAATAGACCCGAATGTTAAAAGGGTAAGAGAGGGAAAGCAAGAAAGAGAATAAGAAAGCGAAAAAGTAGAATACAAAATCAAAAGATGAATTGAAGAAAACCTATGAAAAGAAGGAACAATCGGAATCGAAAAGAAGGGCATAAGTGAAATTGAAAAATGAATAGATGGGAAAATTACCTTAAACCCACATCGTCGGATTCAAAAGCTCGAGAACCCTTTTACGGATTCAGAAACCACCTTGAAAGAAGGGAGAAATCTCAGAATCAAAGAAGAAAAAGAAACCCAATAAGAAAAAGGGGTAAAATTACATATATATGTAGAAATCAATAGAAAGAAGGAGGTGGGAGTTTAAGAAACAGCAGTGAGAGAGAGAGAGAGAGAGAGAGCTTAGATCGTCATATCGGGGTGGAGAAGAAAGAGGAGATTTTCGATCTGCTGGGCCACTCTCTCTAAATGTAAGGAAAGAAAAAGAGAATTTTCAGGAACAGAGAGAGAAAGGGAATGAAAGAAAGAGGTTCTTAATTTTATTTTATTATTATTTTCATTTTTTTTTTCAAATTTTTTGGAAAAAATAAAATAGAGAGAGAGATCCGAGATAAGAAATCTTCACACAAACGAACGACCTTCTAAGAACAGTGACACGAAATTTGTCAACATCCGGTCTCTTTTTATTCTCTTCTTTTTCTCCATTTCCTCTCTCTCCCATCCATATTTTTTATTTTCCAATTAAATAAACAAAATATGGACATAATCTCTTTTTTTTTTTTTTTACTATAAATATTTGTATTAATTTAACTTAATGTTAACACGATTACAATTCTTTTGATCTACGAAAAGAAAAGAACTGAGCCAAGGAGCAGGCTCATTAAACCACACATTATTTGACTTTTCACTTACAACAAAAGCAGTCAACCCATGTGCTATCCTATTAGCTGACCTAGGTATAAATTTAATACCCACCCCATTTATAGATTTGGAAACTTCTTTAATGGCTTCAATCAGGACACCCGCCGGCGAGCTAGATGGACGACCTGTGTCCAAGAAATCCACCAAGACCTTGCAATCCGATTCAATCTCAGTTTGGATTTCACCCCGCGTAGTGAGGAATCTCAGAGCGCACAACATCGCCTCCGCCTCTCCAAAACAATGGCTCCAAACGTCCGGCATAGTGGATCGCCGCCGCAACTTTCAGTCTTCCTTCCCAGTCGCGCAAGACAAAGCCGAAACCAGTCGAGCTTCCTGAAATTGCTGCATCGGTATTCAATTTTAAAAATCCAGCAGGTGGAGGGATCCATCCCGTAAATTTCCGTAGCTTTGAAGGAGAAGATGTTGGCAGAGCAGTACGTATGAGTTCCTGGTGGTAATCAAGAATCCATTCGGATTGCTCGTTATGACTCATCACCGGCAGCCCCCTTACCCATCGATTTCGAGCATTCCAAATCGATCAGCAAGTAATACAGACCACTTCCATCTCAACCCTCTGTAATCGATCGGCCAGGGTCATCATCACTTCCATTATAGATGTCACATGCAGGTTTGTGATGTGTCGCGACAAGGAGAGTGCCATCCATATCTTTTTTACGGCGGCACACTGGAAAAAGGTATGCATAAAAGTTTCTATATTCCCGCATATACTACACTGTACATCAATCTGGATATGTCGCTCCCATAGCTTTGTTTTGATAGGCAGCACTTGACTAACCATCTTCCAGATGAATATTTTAATTTTCAACGGGATAGCCAAACTCCACAACATCTTTCACCATGCTGTTTCCTTAGAATTTGCAGAGGAAGATGAGTGATATTGACTACTTACCCATACATGATAGGCACTTTTCACAGAGAATTCCCCTGTTTTAGTATAATGCCATATCCATGTATCCGGTAGGTTGGATTTGCATATAGAAACCGCCATAATCGCCTCTCCATCTTCCTCCCACAAATGTTGACATAATAGATCCAAATTCCAGCATCCCGAAGGAGTCAATAAGTTCCCAACCAGCAAGTTAGAACTATGGTGTCTAGGGGGAGTAAGAACCTTGAAAGTCGATTCCCTCAACAGCCATGGTTGGTGGAAAACTTGTGTTGAAAGACCATTACCAATTCTAATCCGTATCCCTTTCATCAGCAATTCTCTTCCCCAAAGTATACTTCTCCAAACATACGACGTGTTCTTCTTTTGGCTAACATCAAGAAAATTCAGATGTGGAAAATATCTCCCTTTCATACCTTCGCTACCATAAAATCCGAAAATTTTAGGATTCTTCAAGCTTGTTTGGACATAATCACTTTTTAGCTCCTAAAATTTATATTTTAAATCAATATTTTATTTCTAAATTCTATATTCAATGTGTCCTTCACAAATAAAATAATAAATTTATCGATTATTAAAATTTAAACTCAATTTAATTATTTATCTCATGATCAACATTTTTTTTTATTTGACAATAAATTTAAAATTGAAACTTTCTGGATATTATGTTATACATGATATCATTGTAGTTATGATGTTATTAGTATTTTTATTTACGTTTTATTAAAATATCTTTAACCATTTTATTATTTTAAGAATTAAAATTGTGTATTACAAAAAATTCAAAAATGGATATATTTGATTTAAATGAACTATTATAAATGAACTTTTACAACGTCTCTGTAAATAACTAAGGTATTGTAATCAATCAAAATAATTGTTTATTTTTAACTATTCAAAATAAACATTTATTTTTAACCACTCATTTTTAATCATCCATTTCTAATGTTTCAAAATAACTACTCATTTCTAATCTCATTCAAACGTGTTATTATCAATAATCTCTCTAAATATATTAAATATAACTCATCTACAATTAATTATATTCAAACAAACTTTCACTCATAATTATTTAAAATGACCTCTAATTTGTAATAAATTTAAAATTCAACCTCAAAAACACAATTTTAACAATAAAAAATATTAACCTTTTTTTTTCTTTATGATTTTTATCTTTATGTGATAGGTTGAAGTAAACAAAAAAGAAATGGGCATTTCTAGATTCTCTCCACCTTCCTTGCTTTTGGTGCAGATATTAATTTAATATTTTATCTTTACATTTCAAACTATTATTTATCCACTAAATTACATAAACATATCTAGCTGCGTTTGATTGTTCTTTTCTTCTTCATTCCTTTTAACTTTTGTTGAGATTAAAAAAGAAACATTTTTGTTTGAGCAATGGTTGAATCCTACTAAGAATTTTTAGTGGAGTTATTCATTTTTAATGACATTTTAAAAGGCTCTCGGTCATTTAACATTATAGCAATACTAAAAGAACAGTGTAACAGTAGTTCAATAACATCAATATATTTTTAAAGATCATGAAATTACATATTCAAATTTCTCACCTCCAAAATTCAAAAAAAGAACAATACAATATTTCCATTTAGACATAAAATTCAGAATTAACTAATTAACTATCATAAACAAAAAAGGTTTTTTTTTTTTTTGAGTTTACATAATAAGAGTGGGAATTTGATCATTTGGTTATTGGGTCTATATAACGGAAAATACATCCTCCCAACTTTGATACAAATGTGATGGATCGTTGGAGCAATTTAGTTGAATTAAGTTGCCAAAACGAACACAGTTTAATTGACATCAATGATACACTACTATTCAATCGATCAATGATTCAAGTCTCCACCCTTAATATTGTAACCTCAAAAAAAAAAAAAAAAAAAAATTAACTAAGTTCCAAAAAATGAGGAAGGGAAATTGTATTGGGTAGTCTTTTAACAAAAATAATTGCAATTCTAGATTAAATAAAATTAAACAACTGGTTTTTCGTATTTAAATATAGAATTTCTTCTTTTTTTTTAATATCTATTTACTCCTTGTTGATAAACTTTGAGAAGTTATTATTAAATGCAAAAAACCTTTTGCCTTTTCCATTGTATTTCACAAAAGTGATCTACAAAATAATACCCTAGAAAATATTTACCAAAGAATAATTCTAGAAATCTTTTAATTAGTTTACCATTGTTTTCGAAGGTTCTTTGTCAAAATATTAGTCAATTGGTGTTCAACGAAACATATTCACTGTCAATATTTCCAGATAACAATGCATCACAAACAAAATAACAATTCACTTCAATATTTCTAGTATGATCATGACATAAAGAATTATTTACAATATGAAGATAATTAAGATTGGCCATGACATAACAATTTCATAGGTTGAAGATGAAAAACACCAAGATAAACTAGTAACGATTTCAAACATTTTGAATAGCAAAAGTCATTGTGTGATACTCAACTGTAGTAGATGAAGGAGAAAGAGTAGTATGTTTCTTAGTTTTCCACGAGATAGAAGAAGAACCATGAAAACCCTCATATCCAGACAACGAGGGATGAGTCAATGAACAAGTCACACAATTACTATAACAAAAAAAATGATCAAAGTCATCTCGCTCTTAAATGCTAACAAAATACCTTGACCTGAAGCACCTTTTAAGTAGTGTAATACCCTTGTGGCTGCATCCTACTGTTGAACCATGGAACACTCCAGAACTATGCAAGAGTATGCACTATAAACTCATTTCAAAACGAGTTATAGACAAACAAACAAGACAAGCATGTTTGTTTCAATCAAAATATCAAAAGCATATTTACATTGACAAAGAAATATACATTTCTCATTTCGAGCTACTTCAATATCCAAAAAATACTTCAAAACTTTCAAATATTTCATATGAAAACATGGCTTAAATCATTTTAAAATTTTAAAGCTGTAGTATGTGTTGAACATGCTATAATCAAGTCATCAACATGAAGAGATACATTACTCAGTATATAACTAAACAACGAATCATTAGCATAAGATTGCGTAAAATCATAACATTAAAGAATTAGATAACTTAGCAACCATTTTAGAGGTATCTAATTCAATCATGAAAAGACTTATATATCTTACAAACCTTCCCTAGAGCAAAAGCATTATATCTTACGGGAAGTCGAATATACACTTTCTCTTTTAAATCACCATGAAGAAAAATATTGTGAACATCCATATGATGTAATTTTTAATTCAAATTCGCAGCAATAGCAAGAAACAAACGAATAGTTCTCATAATTTTACATAGAGTAAAAATCTCATTATAATCAATTCATGCAACCTAACGCTTACCAAAAGCAACTAAATGCTTCTTAAGACGTTTAACTTCACATGATGATATATATTTGATTTTAAGCATCCCACCAATACCATTCACTTTCTTACTAGGAGCTAAGTGCTCTAACCTGTACCACTGCATTCAAGAGCATCGATCTCAACATGCATCATTTTAAGCCAACCTGAATGTTTTACAGCCTTTTAAAATACGTTGGCTCTTTGTTCTTTCAAATTTTGTTAGAAATCATCCACGTCTTATAGAAAAATTGTTATAATCAACATAACAAGCTATATTAAAAGGTTTACCTGATGAGGTAGATTGAGTTGGAGGAGTAGTGAGTGTAGAAGAGTCTATATGTTGTTTAATAACTATATTTATAGCATAATCAAGAAGCTTCAACTTGGAAAATTTTGTATGAATCCAACCACCTAGTACCTCAACACTATCAGATTGGGCTTTTTCTTTGGAGCAGATACCAGCACATTCACTATCAACACCACTATTCATTGTAGTAGTTGTAACATGTACTTTTGCAGTCAAACCATTACTAACATATTCTTCATCTTTATCATCTCGTAATGGGGATTGAGCAAAATATATTTCATATTACAATCTCAAATGATCTGATAGAGTCTTAATAAAAGGAAAATTGTCCTTAAAATATTGCACATCACGTCTAATGAAAAGCTCACGTGTTTCATCATAAAGATTCCATCTTTTTTTCCAAAATGATATCGAAAAAAAATACACCTCCTAGACTTTGGGTCAAACTTATCTTATACACGAGGCAAAGTTGAAACATAACATAGATACACAAAACAGTAGACTATCATATGAAGAAGGTTGACTTAATAAGTACTCATGCGGCTTTAATTCATGAGTTGCAATTTTATTTATAAAATGCACATTAATTTTAAACCTATCCACTCCAAAAAATACTTAGGTAATTTTGCTTCAAAAATGAAACACTTACAACCATAGTTTTTTAAATAATTGATATTTTGAGTTTTCATTAAAAAGTTTCGTTCATGTTTTATCTAAAGATGTCTCATTGAAACTCTATTCATCACATACGGTGCACTTTTAACAACTGCATCTCAAAAATATTTTAGCAAATTATACTCATTTAGCATGGATGCAGTTAATTCATATAAAGACGAATATTTCCTTTCTACAACGTCATTTTGTTGGATGTTATTAAAGAAAATAAATCATGAGTAATACCATTTTTCACAAAACTTTTCAAATTAAATATTTTCAAATTCTCCTCTATTATTATTTCTAATTTTTTGAAATCATGAAATATTTTCATTTTGAATTCTTTTCAAAAATGATCACAAATATTAAAGTTTGATCAATATGAGACAAAATTAGACTTCAAGTAAATTTTAAAAAATCATCAAATATTTTCCATTTAGACTTGCAATAATTTCAAAGATCTAGAAGTAAAAATCATAATCTTTGGTTTCAAATATGATTTAGTTTATTTACCAATTTGATAGATATCATAAAATCTTTCTGTTGTGACGTAAAATATGGACCGGAAGTCTCGGAAGAGGTCGGGACCCGAACAAAGGACAAAAGGACCAAAGTCGACCCCCCGGGGGTCGGCCAACACCATTGCCGACCCCCCGAGGCTTGGCCGACACCCCGGGGGTCGGCCATCTCCATTCCTGACTCCTCGGGGGTCAGCCTCGCCACTACCGACCCCCCGGGGGTCGCCTAAATGGAGGCCACAACCCCCAGGGGTCGGAGTAACAAGTCCAAACTCTCTTAGGAGTTGGCCAAGGGAGGCCAGGACCCCCTCGGGGTCGGCCCTTGC
>JBBMEG010000003.1:3548173-3590045 GCA_037832605.1 Cyclanthera cordifolia
TTTAGTATTTTGCTATTGTTATTTATCTCTGGATTGGGGTTTACTCGCGTCATTCTTTTTAGGTAATACTTCATTTTTTTTTTATTCAATCATTTCACATTATTTTCACTTATCAATTCTAGTTAGACCTTTTTTTTTTCTATTAATGTCCACAATAATTTTTAGAGTTTTAATTTTATTAAATTGTCCTCAATAATTAGAATTCTTTTTTTTATTAATTTGTTAACTGTATATCTAATAACTTGAAATTTTAGGTTGAAATTTGATATTTTGAAATATATATTTTTTGTTAGCAAAAATGAGATTTACATTTGGCATAGGTCTATCTATTTTGATTTAATTTTGTATTGAAATTTGATTTTTGGGTTGAAGCAATTTTCAAGAATTAAGTTTGCAGTTTTGCTTTAAACTTATAATTGTTGCTAAATGAACCATATCCAACTCAACCTTAAATGTAAAGAAGATTTGGACTGGCTGGTATAGGACACCGTATTACCCGCTTTCATAAACAAAATAGTTATTTAATTCATAATTTGAAAAGGGAAAACAAATATAAAAAGGTGTCATGTCTTTATCAACTTTAGAGCTGTAAGCCAGGTTGAGCTGACCCCGCCACCCATGTGCGGCTTATCATCTTCATTATCCAATCATTCTTTATTAACACTCTATACTTAATATTTATATACATATAGAGAGAGAGAGAGGTTAAATATCAACCATTCTCCAAAATTATAAAGTTTTTTTATCAAAATTATTCAAATATTCTTAAGCTAAAATGTTTTGAAAATATTTTTTAAGGGAAACAGTTAAATTTTGTTTCAAAAATATAACTAAACTTTAAAATGTTCTATTTTTTTCCTGCATGAAAATGAATGAGAATAAACATGTATTAATATTTGAAAAGTTGTCTGAGCTCAACAAAATTAAAATTCATAACCATAATCATTTTTCACAAAAAAAAAAAAAAAAAAACTAAATGGTTGTCTAGATGGATTGGAAAACCTAAATTTGGTAAACTCAAGTAGAGATATATTAACCACCGGGACTAATCTAGTGGTCAAAAAAAATTTTGGGTGCATAAAATATGATTCAATCTATGGCTTTTATTATTGCATTATAAATGCAAGAAATAAATAATAAGCAATAATGAGAAGAGAAATATATTAAGAAAAAAATTCACCAACTATTTTAATCAATTAAACAATTCAAATGGACATCAAAGTAATTCATAAGTTAAAATTATAAAGATAAAGTTTTCTCTTACAATTAAATACGAAAGGTACTTGAAACAAATTTTAACATATTTATAAATAAAAAATAAAATAGATTAATGGTAAAAATATATTTTTTAAGCTTGATATTTTTGAAAATGTTTAAACAGTGTCATCCTAAATTAACAGCAGAGGTATTTTTAAAACCTAAACTTTTTAAAGTTTAGGGATAATCTTGACAAAAAATTCATAGCTTAAGGGTTTTTTTGTATTTAATTATTTAGCATATTTTTTATAAAAGGGTATTTTTTAAACTATTTTTTAAACAAATTTTTTACAATTTTTCATTGAAATGTAACAACAAAAGTATTTCTAAAACATTTTATAGAGTAGTTTTGAAACTATTCAAAACTAGAGGATAATTTTGACAAAAACTCCATACTTTAGAATTTAGCTTTTATAAATGTGTTTATATATATATATAATATATATATATATATTATCTTTTTGTTTTTATGCCATCTGTAAAATACGTTTATGTATTTGATATTATGTACTTTATTTCTGTTAGAAATATAGCGTGCGTTCAATTAAATTCACCAAATATACATTGAGTATTGTTTATGTAAATAGTTAATAATTAATTGTGTTTAGTTTAAAACCAATAATTAGCAATTAGTTTTAGAAAGAGGTTATTTCCATCAAATTAGTTACTTGGTTACATAACTTCCTATGTAATTAATTTGATGTATTAATCTCTAACAAATTTATGTACACCCATTTTATCATTATAAATATAGTGACTTGGTTCTTAAATATTTTGATAGGGTATTTAAAATTGAGAGATTAGTATCAAAGTGAGCATAGTGTCACGATCATGCTTATCTAGTGCGTGTGCACATGTCCGCGTACCTTTAGACCCTTTTTATCATGCTTTCTAGTATAGGATTTACTTTTCATGTTATTGTTATTTCCTTTGTGTTTTGGAGTTATATGTCTCATCGTCATTTTGACGTGCAAACCTCCCACATCAATTTTAGCCCAAAATGTACTGTAGGGGTATGACTTCTTGAAGTTTCATTCCTACCAAGTTATATGTTGAATGTAATATAGTTGAAGTAGTTCTTGTTGTATTTCCATATAGCTTTTCAAAGACAAAATGTATTTTCAAACCTTCTTTCTCTCTTTTTCGAAAAAAATTTCACGAGACCCGTGATAGAGGTTGCACCAGTTGTACCACATGCTCTGCATTTTTCGTTTGGCTGACTTGCTTGCCGGGTAAAGCACGTGTCTAACTGTCGCTTTGCAACGATAGCGAAGTTCGATTGTGACACATAACTCAGCTGGCACAATGATGCATTAGCATCCACTCGATGAGTGGTTCGTGTCCCCTTTGTGTGTTACCCTCTATGTAGGGTTTGTGGTCCCCCTCTCAAATTTGTACTAAAAAAAATTAGAGATTAGTCTAAAATTTACTTATTGGTTCTCATTTAGAGGATATTTTGTCCATCATTAATAAATGGAGAGAATGAGAAGGGGAATGGTTCTCGGTGTTTGGGTCAAAGAAAATCATTCTTCTCATAATCACGTTTCCTCAAAATCATCTTTTTATTCTGCTCCTAATTACCTTCGATTCTTCCCATAACAACCTTTTATTCTCTCAATAACTATTTTTCATTCACATCATATTCATTATTTTATTTTTCTCATTATATTTTCTTCACCCCAAACACAATTAATCATTCTCCTCATAGTCATTTTCTTAACCACAAACACAATTAACCATTCTTCCTATAATCATTCTTCCTGAATTCTCATTTCTCCCATAATCGTTCTATTCCTTTTGCCTCAAACACACTTAAGGTTTTAGGAAGAGAAATTTGATAAGCAATGTTGATTAGAGAGAAAGAAAAAGGTAAGGGAAGAGAATTTTGGGGAAAAGCAAGAGAGAAAAAGTCAAAAGGGGAGGAAAAGTTTCTCCTTATTTCCGTCTTTCTCATTTGGTTGAGAACCCAAGGATAAATTTATTAATGGTTCTCATCTAATAAAAATGTCTCACATAAGCATTGTTGGGAGTTGAGGGTAGGATCAAGCTATAAATGCGATAGAAGTGTGTGATAAAAAAATATTTAAATAATTATTCTAATTAATTATCTACATGCAATACCCTAGATGATTTGACTTGTTATTTAAAATTTTATTCACATTGAATGACGCCTCTGATCTCTTCTGACAGGTCTTTATGTTGAGTATGATCGATCTATCTCCCTAAAACACTTGAATGATCTCTTTTGATTTTTCATGCTATGACTTATTTGGTACATTGAGTGCTTAGTGAGAAACCTTTAGAGAATGGGAGCTAGGAATAATTTGTTAGAGTTTTGACTAAAAGAAGTTAGAGAGTTCTCAACTTTAGAAAGGATGTTGTCTATTTGAGATGATATTTCTCTATATGATAAGAGATGATAAAGAAGACCTCTTAGGCCTTATATTTATAGTTGAGGATGAACATTCAAACTAGAAAGAAAAAAAAAAAAAAAATCTTTGATATGTAATGTTAAAAGATGAGAATAACCATTCAAATATTTATTCAATAAATACTTTTTCTTCTCCTTTACTTTTTAGGTGAAATTTGAAAATCACATCCCTCCCCAAAGGATGAAATTTCCTTTCCATTTATTGGGGGAGATTTTAGAATTTAATAATATATCTCATATATTATTTTATCTATTTTAAATTATATTTATCCAATAAATGTCAATTCCATAATATTCATTATATTATCTACCAAATACATGTTCAATTAATATATCTAATATATTAATTAATTTTTTAATAATTAGCCAGTAATTAAAAATACAATTAATGTGTCTAACATATAATTCTCTCTTAATAAATAATTATTGATTTAATATTTATTCAATAAATAGTAACTTATTAATATATTCAATATATTAATAGCTAAGGTTAATAAATTAAACTTAAGATCCAATTATGTCCAAATTGATCTCTTTCAAACTCATTCTCTAATAAAACAGGGTGTCAGAAAAGTATGAATTGGCCTAGAGACCAATCCATATTTGTTAACAACAGACTTATTCCGCTAATTGTCTGTTTTGAACTCTTTTGCACTATAAAACAAGTTATATCCACAGATATAATTGGTCATCTGTCATGTAATCCTTCACGAGCTTGTTCGTAATTCACATATGGGACTAACAAAATCCATTCTACCAATTGTTTACATCTTTCTCATTAAGCGTCACTGATTCTCCTAATAAACAAGTTGTTTATAGTCTAACCCATAAACTATTGTCCTCTCGGGCCAATGAGAGGTGGGTACCATTTGTTCAAGATTAAGAATCAGTTCTTAAGGGAACAACTCTACTACTTCCTCAATATTAGAAAATGTGTGAATTCTTTCCTATGACGTTGTGTTTCCAATCATTCACTACACAATCATCAACATGAGAGACATATTGATCTAGCGTTATTTGGCTGGTCTTAACCATGCATATCAAAGGATGATTTCATATAATATAAGTTCACAACCCAATCAGGATTAAGATCACATTTCCATTCGATCATCCTAGTTGAAGTAATTGATCCAAATCTATAACGAAATTACTAGACCGATCATAATACTTCTGGTTCGATCTTATGCAAAAACTTCTTTTTGCATAGGCATCACCACTAACATGTCTTCACATGAACAACCAATATCTGAGGTATGCAACTATACAAAGTGAGTTGTACAAAAAATGTCACCTAGACTTAGGCGCCTTGCCTTAGTTTGTATGTTGTCGGTGTTTTAGGTTATTAACTTGAAACTAGAACCACTTGTATGCCCCCACATACTTGTCCAAGTATACATCCAAATAATCATGAGCATATTGTCAATAATATAATTAATGTGATAAGACTGGAATAAGACATTAAAAAAAGAGAAACATACAAATAGAGTCAATGGGAAGATAATGTACTTATAGAGTCGGGAAGAAGAAAATTGTTATTTCCCCTTTAATTTCTTTGTTCTTCCTTTGATTTTTTTTTTTTTTTTTTTAATTTTTTAATTTCAAATTTGGGTCTTCTACTTTGTGTAATTTTAGATGCCAATGTTCAATTAATTTGATTGAATTTTGAATAATTTGAGTCAATTAGCTTAAAAGAAATATAGATGTAATGATAGAACACTGTTATTTCACATTTGTTTCACTTATTGTTTTTAATTAGCAAACCTGATGAAAGATTATTCGTTAAATTGAATGTTATTAGCTGAGCTGATTAATGGTTATAGATGCAGTGAATTGAACGGTCAATCTAAATAAATTGAAGGTTCTCAGTTAAACTGATTAAAGCATAAGCATTTTGATCATTTTACATGAATCAACTCATTTGCCTGTTACATACCTATGTATTTTTAAAGAGTGTTACTAATGGTATTTCTTTGATTTTTTTTTTTTTTTTGCTATAAATGTAAAATCTCATATATATATATATATATATATATATATATGACATCGAATCGACTTTATCGGTTAACTTAACAAAGAAATCGGACCGGTCAGTTAAGTTGGTTAATTTGGTCGGTTAAATTGGTTGAATTGGTTAATTCATTTTTTTTTATCTTGTTTTGATTTTTTTTAATTAAAAACATATTCATTGATCAAATTTGATCAAATTTATATTGAAATTTTGAAAATTAATTAAAAAAATAATGAATATATCAAATATATTTTAAAAACACATTTAAAATTAAGTCAATTTTACCATAATTAATTTAATAATAAATCTAATTAATTATATGAAAAATATTAATATATTATAAAAACAATTTTTATTAATCGATCGATCAAACACTGACCGATTTGACCAACTGAAAAAATTTGATTCATATTTTTTTTAACCAATACCGACAGACATACCATATAAACCGATTGACCGACCTTAATTTGGTCTGGAAATATATGAACCATATATATATATATATATATATTTTTTGAAACGGGTAAAGAGAAAATCCCGCCACTTTTAACCATGCCCAACGTGGCATTAGATTAGCAAAAAATGATAATCGAAGTAAAACCGCTCAAAAGCAGAAGATTAGCTCGACGCCCATTGGTTCTCATCTCAGTTCCCTCCAAATTACCAATTTACCCTCCGGATTCCATTTCACATTTCACAGTTCACAGTTCACAGTTCACAGTCGCAGAGCGCCACAACTCACATGACAGTAGCGCTTTTGTCTTCTCCCTCCAGGTAAAGCTTCTGTTTTATATGGGCTTGGCTCCCATTCTTTCCAGTTTGCCATTTTCTTCTCTCGCCGCCGAGTTCTAGAGGAAGAGAAGCCCTGTCCGAGCAGCCAAGATGGAGAAGGCGTTGACGAAAGTGGGCAGCTTAAAGGTTGGGAGCTTGTGGATTTCTAAGAAAGCCAAGGAGGAACTCTCTAACATCACCGACGATTTCCATGTGAGTTTCTCCTTTTGTTTTTGCTTCCTGTTTCTTTATTTTGTTCTTGCCTTCTCCCTGCTCTTTTTTCTTTGATTTCGGTGTTAGGGTTTTGTTTTTGTTTCTCTAGATTTTATTAATGCTTCTCGATTTGATTTTCCTTTATGTGTGCTTACTGACATCATTAATGCAAGATCCGTTGTTTTTTATCAACAATTCCTGTTGGTTTTTGATATGTACATTCTTCTAAGTTGTTTATGGTTCTCAAAGTCATTTATTTGACAACTAGGTCAATGTTCGTACGGTGGGCTTTGTTTGGGGAGGGATTAGGGAAATGCTAGAGGATCAGAATTATGTTGATGACCAAAATCCGTTGGAATTAAACTCCATGATCTATACTAGAATGATAGCTTATTAGTATTTAGAATCTATCTGTCAATAGTGAGGGTTTCCTTTTTGCAAAGGTTGTTCTGTTAAGGAGAAGTTGATTGTTTTAAACACAACAAAAACACGTTATATCCGAATGCTCAAAACTTGCTCAATATCAATTGGTATCATATAGAAAGCTTATTATCTCCCTATTTATGTATAGGCAAATATTTAAACCTGAACTTTGGTTAGAGTCTCATGTATGCTATCTTGTATTGCAGACTTTTTCTAGTACGGTTGAAGAGAAGGCAAAGTGGATTTTCAACAAGTTAAAAGGTGACCTTTTGCTCCGTCTCTCATTTTATATAGAATAGTTGCCTTTTCAATGCTGGATTTCATGGACAGTGTTGCTGCAATATTTGGTGTTATTCATATTGCCTAATGTCCATATGAATAACCCCTCATTAGGCACTGCCTTGTTTGGTAGACAGTGGTGACAACAATCATAAATTTCCATTTTATACATGAATTAAAGACATTTGCTCTGACATTATCAGACAGTTTATTTTTTCCTTTAAAATTTTTATTCAGCTGAACTTTGTAGAGGAAGTTTCTCATTTTGTTTTTTCTTTTCCTTATCCACGAATTCCTTTCTGAACGAGCCAGTAACTCAGATTTTTCCTGCGCTATTCAATTGTGATTGTACATCATGTCTTGGCCCTTTCCGCATTTCTGTTTTCTTCATATTACATCAATCTAATTCTCCTGATGAGAATGCGTTATTATTTTTTGTGGAAGGGTCTGTTCCTTCCAAGTGTAATATGATATAATATGAATCCTCAGGGAAGGGAATAGATTCATATTACATCATAGTAAAAATATGCTTTATTTTTATTCATATTACATCAATCTAATCCTCATAAGTTGGCTCTTGTGCAGTGATATATGAATATGTCATTTTAAAATAAGAGTTGTAAGAGATATACGGAGTATAATAGTGAAGTAAAATCAAAACCCATTTGAGTATTGAATATATTTATTTCATCCAACAGGAAAGCCATTGAAGAGCTTGCCGGATTTACTTCGCGAGTACAACTTGCCGCCTGGCCTCTTTCCTATAAACATAACCTGCTATGAGTTTGATGAATCAAAGTCCAAGTTGATTGTATACTTACCATCCATTTGCGAGGTAAGCTTCAAGGATTCCTCTGTAGTCAGATATGCAACACGGGTGAAAGCAACTCTTCAGAGAGGGAAGCTCACAAGCATTGAAGGAATGAAGACAAAGGTTCTAGTGTGGGTGAGAGTGACAAGTGTGACGGTTGAGGGCTACAAATCTGATAAGGTGTGGTTCACAGCAGGAGTGAAGAAGTCAAGATCAAAAGATGCGTATGAAAAGCCCCGTGATGCCGTCAGGGTAGAAGAACTCTGAGAAACAAACTTTGGCACATCGTTAGGTATCAAGCTGGGAAATGAATGCTGTGATTACACATTCAGCATTATTCAATCTGCATTGTCCAAATCCAACTATAGTAGTCTCAATCTTGTCAACGTTGTTTTCATGAGGTTTGTCTGGGGCTAAGCAGGTCTTTCTGGAAGTGAAAATATGAAAGAGCAGTGCAGAGTATGAAGAGACTAGTAGTTTGCGGGGAACAATAACTGGTTGTTTCTTACTCTTATTTCTTATTTTATTTAGATTGTTCTGTTAGAAGGATAACCAAATAGGCAATTATTGACTTTCTTTTATGTTCTATTTTTATTTTGTTGAATTTAATATCAATAAACCAAAATTTCATATCTTTGAACTTATATAATGTTTTAGTTTTAGAGCCCTTGTACAAATGCAGGCTTGATGCTCTAGTTTCCTCTTGAATTGGCCATGAAAGAAACTATTCTGGATAATTAGAGAGCACAAAGGCAGGCAGAAGTTGGGAAATGACAGTGTTTCCTAATTGGCTCAAATGATTGCTTTAAACAGAAAATAGTAGTTTAATAATGTTTTGTTTTTATTGTCAACATGATTAAGATGTCATGGTTTCCAATCCATCACGCCCACTTGTAAAACTATTTTTTTTTTCCTTAAAAATGATTTGTTTTATATTGCCAATGATTAAGATTTCATGGATTCTGACCCTTCACCCACTTGTTAAACGTAAAATTACAACGTTTTTTTTTTATCTATGTTTACTTCGATTCAATTAAATG
Organism: Cyclanthera cordifolia; assembly: GCA_037832605.1. Classification (NCBI taxonomy): domain Eukaryota; kingdom Viridiplantae; phylum Streptophyta; class Magnoliopsida; order Cucurbitales; family Cucurbitaceae; genus Cyclanthera; species Cyclanthera cordifolia. Next base: position 3,557,407 of record JBBMEG010000003.1, read on the forward strand.
CAATTTAGAAAGTTACTGTATTAATTTTCTATTCTTTGACAGTCAAATGGTTCGTACATCCACTACCAAATAAGTAAATAAAGTGGTGTGCGCGAGTTTTATTGTTGTTTTATTTTACTCGTACCTAGAGGGCCTTGACGAAAATACGGGGTGTGACACTTTTGCCCCAACGTGTGCACATCTACGCGCTCACCCGGTGCCACCCATTCACATATCGTGCCCAGCTTTAGTCCGATCCCTGCTCACCTTAATCTGTAAGTGGGTGCAAAACCCTAGAGAGAGAAAAAAGGTTGAAAAGACTACTGCTGCGATATTGATAATAACAGTCCAATTGCTACAGCAAAGGTACAACTACTTCTTTTTTCTTTTTTTTTTAAGCAACCAAATAATGACCAGATCAAACACTAACATTCGAGCTTAAAAAGCTCATCCAAAATTACACAAACCAAACACTGAGGGAGAAATTCCCTCTCAAAAAAAAAAGCAAGATCTTCACAATTGTGATAGCAACAAGGATCCACAACCAGAGAGAAAGAACCCTAAGCTAAATAAGTCTTCCCTAGAATGTTTGCCACTCTATTGCCCTCTCTGCCTCTGAGCCCAAAAGAAATGGAACCACACAAAGAACTCATCCTTCGAATATCAGCTAAAACATTGTTGGTTTCAATAGTATCTTAGAAAATACCATTTAGAAGATTAATTACCAATTTGGAATTAGATTAACCAAGATTTGAGGAAGGGATGGGAAACCACCTCTAAAATGTGCTTGAGCGCGACTCAAACTTCCATAGCTTCCATATGACCGACGAAGCAACAAGAATTTCACTTGAAACACCTAATATAATAGGGAATCCTGAAGAGTCGTGCATCAGCCAACCAACCCCCACTTTCCCACACGAGGCCTGCCACGCCCCATTAACATAACTTTCCACTACCGAGCTTAGGCGGTAGTACCCAACGAATGAAACCATCACTCGAACACCAATGATCCGCGACCGTGCCACCAAACCTAAAAAAACAGAATGATCATATAAGGATAGCGAATGATACTTTTCACTAATAAACTCTTTTTTCCTCACTTCCACGCTTTTGGAAAGCCAAAGATCTAATTATGCAAGCAAAAATTTCGAAAATTCCACAGTTTCCAGATAATAAAAATAGCTTTCCCCAAATCGTGATGGAGAATTCTTTCAATGATCCCCTACTAGAACATTTCGCCCGAGAATGTTGACCTGAAAAAATAGGAAAAGTCATTGAAGTTAGAGAAAACAGATAACCAAGAGAGACTGCAAATTTACAATCCTTAAGAATATGGAGATAAGTTTCATTAGGCTTTCCCAAAGAGCACGACGATTAATAACCTCCACAGCCTTAGACTGGATATTCGAATTGGTCGGAATCAAATTGTTAAGGACATTCCAAGCCCCAATCTTCACTTTAGAAGCCCCCACAGACTTCCAAACCTTGGATTTTAACAAATAGTTTGAGGAAAAAGCCTCCTCAACCCAGGAAAGATTCATAGCTAAATGATAGGCACTATTGACACACAATAGAATCTAGCAAATCTTTATTCCAACTAGAGATGTCCATTTTATCAACGGGGCGGAGAATGGGGCCGGGGACAGGGACGAAATTTTCCTTGATGCCTAAACGGGGCCGAGTACGGGGAATACATTCCAAGTCCCTGTTTCCCTGATCCCGCCTTAGACACTTCTTTTTTCTTTTTTTTTTGATAAAAATATATTTTTCTTTATATTTATACCTTTACTTTGTATATAAAATATATATGTTGGTAAAATTATATATTCAAATGAATATTTTTCCTTACAAATTTACAATATAATTGAAACTTGATAGATATTGTCTAAAAATATTTAATTATTTGAATTTATTACTTAAAAAATATTTAAATAATGAAAAAAGAAAAAAAATTTGAAAATTCCCTTCGGGGAAGCCGATCCCTGCGATTCCCCAATGGGAAATCCCCGCCCCAATCCTCGCAAAAAAATGGTGAATTTCGCGGGGACATGGATTAATTTTGAAAGTGGGGACGGGGACGGGGAAGCCATTCCTTTCTCATGTCCCCGCCCCGCCCCGTGGACATCTCTAATTCCACCCCGAATTCCCATAAATAAGGCTAGCCCCTTTTAGATCTCTACTAATTACAATGCTTTGCCCATTACACACTTTCCACAAAAAACCTTTTTCGAATAATTCTCTTCCCCAAGTAATATTATGCTAGGTCATAGAGGGAGAAGAACCCAAACTCACACGAAGGAAATGCCTATTTATGAAATATTTGCCATTTAAAATTTTGAAAATCAAGCTGTCCAGAGATCTCAACATTGTCCAACTTTGCTTAGCTAACAATGTCGGGTTGAACAAGAATAAGCAACAAAATCCGAGCCCCTAATTTCTTTACTACAACTAAGCTTTTCCCATCTAGCCCAATGCGTCTTCTTTTTATCCCGATTAAACCCCCACTAGAAATCGGTACACATCCTAGATAAATAAACACAAATTCTTTTAGGAAGCATGAAACAACTAATGGTATAAGTTGAGATCGTCTAGGCAACCGCTTTGATCAAAATTTCTTTTCCAAATTTAGACAGAAGGTTGCCTTGCCATTTTTGAAGGCACCCCACACTCAACTAACAACTAGCTCAAACACATTTCGCTTATTTCTACCCTTGAGCCGACATCCCCAAAATAGGATCCAAGGTTGTCATCCACCTTAACACCCAAAACCGGACTTAGCTCGGTCCTAACATCCAGCGAAACAATATGACTGATGAGCATTGAAGATTTATTGAGATTAAAAATTTAGCCCGACATTTTTTCATAAGAATCTAGGATCTTTTTGAAGTTATCACAATTAGAATGCGTAGCCCTGAAAAAAAAAAAAAAAAGGCTATCATCAGTGAAAAATGAATGAGATACTGGAGGGTAAAATTTATTAATTTGAAAACATTTAAAAGTGTTGAGAGAGGCTCACCGTTTAAAAAAGCAAAAAGACCTTCGGCACAAATTAAGGACAGATAAGAAGACAAAGGATCACCTTGATGCAAGACAAGCTCCACGCCAAACTCCTACCGAGGAACGCCATTAATAAGAACCGAAAAGTGAACCGAAGAGATACATGCCATAATCTTCTGAAACCAAGCCCCGCTGGACCCAATTTTCTCCATCATTCTGAACAAAAAGGCAAAGCTTACAAGATCATAAGCTTTGCTAATATCCAGCTATAAAACAATGAAACCCTCATTGCATTTCCATTTTTAACAAGGAAGTGAATGCATTCAAACCCGAAAAAAGCATTATCCAAAACAATCCTCCCTGGGACAAGAGCAGCTTAATTAGGAGAGATAATTTTTTCAAGAATCAATTTAAGGCAATTAGCAAGCATCTTAGCAATGATCTTATAGATTGTATTAGATAGACTAATCAGCCTAAAATTCTCTATTTTACAAGGGCTATGAACCTTAGGGATAAGAGTAATACAAGTGTTGTTAAGATGGCCAAATTTCCATATTATCATTGAGAAAACCCAAGAAAACTTTCACCACTTTATTCCCCATAATATCCCAATGCTTTTTGTTGGTTATATTTATTTATTTGTGATTATCTTGTAAATATTATAAGAAATAATATCTTATTATATTATTTCTCTTTTTTATATTTAGGAGTGTTTCTTATTATATTTAGGAATTCCTATTATATTTAGGAATGTTTTTATATTTAAGTAACACAATATGTACCATTGTATTCAAGTGAGTAATAAAGAATCATTCCTTTTATTATTTTCTACATGGTATCAGAGCAAAAGTTTAAAGGAAAAAAAAAAACCCTAACCCTAATTCTCACTTCACCGCCACCGCCTCTCTTTTTCAACCTTCGTGGCGGTCAATATTCAAAGTCGACCTTCGTCTAGCAGCAACTTCAAGTTAGCGCCTAGCAACACCTTCGTCTGGCAGCAGCACCTTCGGATCACAGTCGGCTGCACAGTCATCTTCGTCTGGCAGCAACAGTAGCATCGGACCAACAGCGTCGGATCGATCCCGCCTGCACGTCTCAGATCCTACCTCACGACTGAGTTCTTCTCTCAGTAGCGACAATCGTTTGTTTAATTGAGTTTTCTCGGCTGTGGCTTGGTTGGAATCCTTAATAGAGCAGATGTGTAGGAAGATAAAGGATCAGTTGCTAGATTGACTACTAATAGTCCTACAATTCAAATAACGACTATTAAATCTTGTGGTTAGTGTGGCTGTTGGGATAAACCACGTCATACTCGGGAAACATGTTGGAAGCTTCATGGAAAGCCTGTCAATCATAAAATCAGTAGACAGGGAGAAAGAAACACTCGTGCACCTACCTCGAATGCAAATAATGATGAATCGAATGTATTTAACAAAAATCAAATTGATCAAATCCTGAAGTTGCTAAAGGACACATCGTCTTTTGGTAATCCTAGTGTTTCATTGGCATAAACAGATAATCATCCTTATGCCTTCTCTTGTCTTAATTCAGCTATATGGGTTATAGATTCTGGAGCATCCGACCATATGAACAATTTCTCCCATCGCTGGGAAAAGGACCATTAAGTTATCCTCGCAAGTTACTCTACAAACTGTTATTCATGTTCCCAATTTAACTTGCAATTTACTATCAGTTAGTAAGCTCTCTAAAGATTCTAACTGTCATGTTGTCTTCTATGATTCACTTTGTGTTTTTTTAGGAATAGGAGTCTGGGAAGATGATTGGACGTGCTAGAATGATTGACGGTCTTTACTATTTTGAGGAAGCTTTAACTAGTTATATGAAAATTCAGGGGTATAGTAGTGTTAGTTCTACTTCTGTTAGGGAAACTTTAATGCTATGGCTTTATAGGTTAGGATATCTTATTTTTTACTATTTAAAACGCTTGTTTCCAAAACTCTTTATAGGAATTAATTGCTCGACATTTATAATTGTGAACATTGTTATTTTGCAAAAACTCATCGTACTCCTACTTACCTCAAAATTACTAAGCATCTGCACATTTTTATTTAATCCATAGTGATGTTTGGGGGCCCTCTTAGGTAGTAACCCAGGGTGGAAAAAAATAGTTTTTCACCTTCATTGACGACCATACTCGTGTAACCTGGGTGTATTTTCTAGCAAATAAGTGAGATGTTAAAGAAGTGTTCATTCGTTTTTACAACATGATTGAAAATCAGTCAAAACAAAGATAAGCATCCTCTGTTCAGATAATGAAACAAAATATTTTAATACTCATATAATCGAGTTTTTATATAGTACTGGTATTTCTCATCAGTCGAAGTGTAGGAATACACCTCAACAAAATGAGATTGCTGAAAGAAAAAAATACACTTATTAGAAGTTTCTCGTGCTATTATGTTTTCAATGCGTGTTCCACAATACCTATGGGGTGACTTGTATCTTACAGCTACCTATCTCATAAATAGAATGCCTACTAAAGTGTTAGGTTTCCGCACATCTTTAGACCATCTTAGAAACATCTTCCCTACAAATCGGATTTTTTCAGATCTACCTGCCAAGGTTTTTGGATGTAAAACCTTCGTTCATGTATCCAGTCTTTCACAGTCTAAACTAGATCCTCGGGCCATAAAATGTATCTTCCTAGGCTATGTATCTCATAAAAAGGCTTATCGATGTTATGATCCTGTAGCAAGGAAGTTCTATGAGAGTTTGGATATAACCTTTATAGAAAATCAATTCTACTTTACCAATTCCCTTCAGGGGAGACGACTAGAGTTGGAGGAAATTTTTGGGATATCTCTCCTCTTACTAATATTGTTCACAATGAGGTAGTTGACCTCAATTCTACAGAACTAGGACATAATATAGAAAGTTCCTCTTTAGGGGGAGAAATATCACAAAGTACTCAACCTGAATTTCAAGTTTATACTAGGAGAAAGCTGAATCAAAATAATAATCACGCAATGGTTGTCCAACATATGACCAATCTGACGCTCCGACAACTGATTCTAGCATTCCAAGTAATCTACCTTCCAACTCTTCTCAACCTGAAATTCGTTTGTCTGATGTTTCTGCTTCTGATCTTGATATTCCTATAGCATATAGGAAAGGAACTCGTAATTGTACCAAATATTCTATTAAAAACTATTTGTCCTACAACAATTGTCCACTACCTATAGAGCCTTTACATATAGGATAACTAACCTGTTTGTTCCAAGAAATATATAGGAGGCTCTAGAAGATCCGAAGTGGAATTTAACTGTTATGGAGGAGATAAATGCGCTTTAGGAAAATCATACATGGGATATAGTTAAATACCGAAAGATAAAAAGACAGTAGGATGCAAATGGGTATTTACTGTGAAATGTCATGCAGATGAGAGAATTGAAAGGTTACAAGGCAAGATTGGTTGATAAAAGGTTGATTCAGGCCTATGGAATTGACTATCAAGAAACATTTGCTCCAGTGGCCAAACTAAACTCAATTAGAGTTCTGCTATCTATTGTTGTCAACAAAGATTGACCTTTATATCAGCTTGATGTGAAAAACGCTTTTCTTAATGGTGATCTAGAAGAAGAAGTATATATGGATTTACCACTTGGTTTTTGAACAACTGATGGAAATACCAATGTATGCAAGTTGAAAAAGGCATTGTATGGTCTTAAACAATCACCTAGAGCTTGGTTTGAGCGATTTGGAAAGGCAGTTGCAAGCTGTGGTTTTCTTCAAAGTCAGGCAGGTCACACTATGTTCTACAAACATACTAGAGATAACAAAATGACTATTCTAATAGTTTATGTTGATGATATTATAGTGACAAACGATGACGAAGTAGGATAACTGACTTGAAGAAAATATTAGCAAATGAGTTTCAAATAAAATACTTAGGAGTTCTAAAATATGTTATGGGATGGAGTTTGCAAGATTAAAAACTGGTATTATAGTAAATCAAAGGAAATAAATTATAGATTTACTAAATAAAACTAGGTTACTTGGCTGCAAACGAGTGGAAACTCCTATTGAACAAAATGTGAAACTACAAACAAATACAAAAGAAGAAGTAAATGATAAAGAAAAGTACCAGAGACTTATGGATAGACTCATCTCTCTATCTCATACACATCCTGATATAGCCTTTGTTGTTAGTATGGTAAGTCAATTTATGCATGCTCCGAGCCCTACTCATTTTAAAGCAGTATATAGAAATTTGAAATACCTAAAAGGTACTCCTGGAAAAGGTATATATTGATTAAAAAACAGAATCATCTTGATGTTGAAGTTTATACAGATGTCGACTGGGCTGGTAGTACCATAGATAGAAGGTCAACTTCAGGATATTATTCCTTTGTTGGAGGAAATTTAGTCATAAGGCGTAGTAAGAAACAAAGTGTGGTGGCTAGAAGTAGTGCTGAAGCTAAATTTAGGTCTTTAGCCTATGACATTTGTGAAAGTATATGGATAAAGAGACTCTTGTTAGAGCTTAAATGTGCCCATTCAATACCAACACATGTGTATTGTGATAACAATGCAGCTATATCCATCGCTCACAATCTTGTTCTCCATGATAGGACAAAACATATTAAAGTCGAAAAACACTTTATAAATGAAAAGATCATAGATGGAACTATTTGTATTCCCTATATACCAACCTCAGAACAAGTAGCTGACATCTTTACTAAAGGACTACCTAAACGACAGTTTGATAAGATGATAGACAAGTTGGCAATGAAAGACATCTTCAAACCAACTTGAGGGGGGAGTGTTGGTTATATTTATTTATTTATGATTGTCTTGTAAGTATTATAAGAAATAATATCTTATTATATTATTTCTCTTTTTTATATTTAGGAGTGTTTCTTATTATATTTAGGAATTCCTATTATATTTAGGAATGTTTTTCTATTTAAGTAACACAATATGTACCATCATATTCAAGTGAGTAATAAAGAACCATGCTTTTTATTATTTTCTACATGGTATCAGAGCTTAAGCAGACATTTCATGATCCCAAAGAGTTAGATCTGACCCAAGCGTGTGAGCCAAAGCGTGTATTATTTCGGTCCACAAATTCAGATCTAGTTTAAGATGACTTTTCCTAAATGGTGCCATCTTGAGGGGGCATGTTGCAGATTCTTGAAGATACTCACCTTGAGGCCATTTGTCTCACATTGGAAAGGTGAGGATTCTTATACACATTTAAAGATAGAGTGAGCTACTCCTCCCCTGGCCAATTGATTTTGAGATGGATGCCCACACTATCTAGTTTCTAATATGGTATCAGAGTTCCAGGACCCCCAAATATTTCGAGGACCTAAACCTAAGCGGGCAAAATATTTAAGCGGGCATTTCATGATCCCAAAGAGTTCTATCCGACCCAAGCGAGTGAGCCAAAACAGGTATTGTTTTGGTCCACAAATTCGAATATAGTCAAAGATGGCTTTCCCATATATGACGCCATCTTGAGGAAGCATGTTGGAGATTGTTTAAGATACTCACCTTATGGTAAATGTCCCACATTGTTAAGGTGGAAGTTCTTCAACACATTTAAAGATAGAGTGAGCTACTCCTCTCCTGGCCAATTGGTTTTCAGATGGATGTCTACACTTTCTAACACTTTTGAAAGAAACCAACGTTAGTGGCATCAAGACCCGGAGTTTTAGAATGGCTCAAACTCTTTATGGCACATTCCACCTCCTCCTTAGGGAACGACCTATCTAAAAGAACGTTGTCCTCACTAGAGACAACCTCTTTGACTCTATCATTGACTTCTCTGATATGAGGCTTAGAATGCTTATGGGCTTTAAATAGCTTAATAAAGTAATCATTGAACACCTCACCCATCTCCTCATCCCCTCTACACCCTACAATCATTTCTAATCCTCTTAATCGAATTCCTTTTATTGCGCTGGGAGGCTTTCATATGGAATCACTTTGTATTACGGTCCCCTTACTTAATCCAGTTAACACGAGATCTTTGCTTCGAATAAGAGTTATGTTAGTCAAAAAGCACATCAATTTGATTTCCAATATCTCTTATAGCCTGAAAATTACTTCCACTAGAGATCAAGGCGTCACGATCCTTCTCTTTATTAGATATAGCCTCTCGGATTGAACCTTTGAGTCGGCTTTTGTTCCATCGAACAAGCTCTCTTAAACTTCTATCCATCAAACAACTAAAAAAAAAAAGAACAATAGAATTACATGACGGGAGCTCCTCCCAAACAAGCTTAATAGTATGCCAGCCTTTTTCAAAGTCTGACCAAACATTTTTCAAATTTAATAAAATTATCCCTAACCTTAGATACAACATGCAACTTTGAAGAAAAGTGATTAAATGAAGCAAGGATAGGTCTATGATCAGAATAATGATAATTAAGATGCTCAACGCTAACATTATTAAACAGAGGTTGAAAAAAAATTGGAAATCAAGAACCTGTCAAGCCATGCCCACACCACATCAGGGTTGTTCTTATTTCTAAACCAAGTGAACATATCTCTAGAATGCCCTGGATCAATCAGAAATAGACGTTGATATAGTTTCATTAAAGCTCTGAATAACCATCTTTAGAAAATCACGTAAACATCTAAAAGCCATCACAATCCTTTATCATCACATCCACATGACCAGGTGTGAAAGAAGTCACCCATTTAACCTTAGATGGCAGGATTTCTCCACCCTTTTGTTTCAGACAGACAAATAAATTGGGGATGAGCCTTTTGCACTTCGTAACAAAGTGCATTGATTGCTTGGGGATTCCTCATTCCCAGAGCATTTAAACATAGTATTTTCATTAGGCTTGGCAGGAAAACCTTATAGCCTCCGTCGATATCCCATTACGCCGTCCGCACAGTCGACCTTAATTTTTTTTTGTTAAAAGATTCCACCTCATCCCATTCAAGAATATGTTTCTTGCCACCTAAAAGGATATATCCTCTTCGAACTACTTGTCCTTCATCTCCTTAACAACTTCCGACCTGTCACGTCTTTTCATTTTGCAGCTTTGCCTTTACACTCTTATTCAATTTTTCATACACTAGACTGAAATAATTGCCTCTGCATTACCATTTTCATTCGTGAAATTTATCTCCATATTATCCATTTCGGTTAAGGCCCATTCCCATTACTAGAGACAACTTCACTCCTGAGCATAACCAATTTTCATTATTCTCTATATATGAAGTTCATTGACCTTTCCCAACGCTTTTATTCTTTTGGGCTAGAAGCCCATGTTCAAACCGAACTTTTTCACCAAAAGTGTCCCTTATAATTTTTAATAGCATCAACACCATCATTCAACCCATTCCAAATCTTTGGTCCATCTATATCCAATAAGCCCAATGTCTCCCCTCCCTTTTCACACCTAGACCTATCAAGCGAGTGGCCTAAAGTTTTACCTGCCACAGTATTATCCTCTTGTTCTATCCTTAGTCATCTTTAATCTTTTTAATCTGACTTCTGTCCTCTCTATTTTCGCCTACCACTATGAAGCTATTCTGATCCAACTGGCCTCTAGTCACACTTTGTGACATTGCTCTGCCACTACTAGAGCATCCTCCACCGGCACAATTTCGGTAACTTCTTCGACCACCGAAGGATTTTCTCCATGGGTTTCTCCTTTTGATTCAGTCAAAAAAATCATTCTTTGGTTTGAAACTTCTCCATCATCGTTTGCATAAACCCTAATATTTGAATCGACATGAAACCTAATCCCACCTACACCTCTTGAATTGCTGCCCTCATTCCCACCCCTTCCCTTTCCTCTACTTTTTAGGCCCATCAGAGCTCTAGGTTTGGTTCCCTTGGAAAAACTCTCATCCTTAGCCTGATTCATACTGACTTTTCCTTTTTCCTTTCCAACCTCCACCCCTCCTTAAAGTTTAGAGGAGTTGGATTCAGCCCTCAGCCAACCTCCGTAGTTGAGCTATCTTTATCCTTTCTCCCTCAAATCCTTGCAATCCCTCGTTCCACGTCCGAAAAAAAAACTTGTGGAGTTTCTCATACTTAATAAGGAACCATCTATCTTCCACCATGGTCCTGACCTTCTTCACAAATATTCCTCTCCTTAAAGGTTTCATAATGTTGATTCTCTAACTCTCAGCATGAACGTCCTTTCTCTCTAGTGGTTGTTTTTATCGATATCTACATCAATTAAAGCTCTCAACACCTTCACCCACTTATTTGAAAAGAACGGATATGGAATTTTTCTAATTTGAATCTATAGTATCACAAACCTAAACTCGAGCTCTTTCGGAACAGAGTTGACATACACATCTTCAAACACAAATAACACGTTATAAAAACTTCAAGTGTCGTCATCGACGATCGAGCTCTTCTCCTCCGCTGAATTAAAGTGACATATAAACATATTTCTTCCTTGCGATTCAATATTAATCTTATGCTCCAATCCTTAAATCTTTGGCATCATGCTATAAAACGAAGTTGTATTGAAGGACATTGAGACTAAAACCTTATAGAACGCCGAGTTGACACGAACTCTATTTGCTTCTTCAGCATCTTTATCTTTAATCTCCACCTTGCAGTTCCTTTCTTCCTTTGTTAACTTCATCTTTTTCAACCCGTAAGCAAAATCCTCCATAGAACTAACTAAACCACCCTCTACCATCACAAAACTAGCTCGAAATTCAAAACACCAATCGAAAACCAGAGAACACTAAATCATGAGCACAAAATCCCCAACCTGCAACGAAGAAATGTTGCCCAACTCAGCCCAATATTCACCTCTCACTAGAGAGAAAATAGAGGAGTCATAGGCATATTTATCTCTTAACAAGAAATAACGGAAAAAGTACAAATAATGATAAAGATAAATTAACACTCCTAATAACAGAGTTTACACTATAACTAACTATTTAACATCCCCCACAAGCGAAATGAGCTAGAAAGCACAGAGAACTTGGTACGAATGCTAGAAAAATGAGTGGACGGGAGGGCTTTAGTGAGGATGTCGGCTAGTAGGTCTTCGGACCAAACAAATTGAACATTGCTTGGACAAAATTGTTCATGAACAAAATAATGATCAATCTAAATATGTTTTGTTCGTTGATGTTGAACTGAATTAGCTGCAAGGTACATAACATCGATGTTATCACACAGAGTTGTTGGCACTGACATTGGATTAAACCCAAGTTCCCTTAGCATGGAAAATACTCATAACACCTCTGTTGTTGCATTTGCTAAGGTTTTGTACTCTGATTTCGCACTAATCAGGATACTATTTTTTGTTTAAATGAGGACACTGATATTAATTTGGATCCAAGAAATGTACATAAACCATCTATGCTTCTTCTATCATCCGGGCAGCTTTCCCAATCAGCATCGGTATCGCATAATAAAGAGGTAGAAGGTGGAACGATACGTAAACCATTGGAAAATATGCCTTTAGGTAACAAAGTATACGTTTAACAACAAGCCACTGAGTTGTTGAAGAGGCATGGAGGAATTGACACACCTTGTTAACTGCAAAAGAGATATTTGGTCGAGTGATACTGCAATATTAAAGAGCACCTACTAAGCTATGCTAGTTCGTGGGATTAGGCAAGGCTTCACTATCATTTATGGATAAAGTGGTGTCGAAGGCCATAGGTGTTGCCACAGGTTTACATTCGGTCATGTTTGCTTGCATCAAAATATCTATGATATATTTCTCCTAAGAAAGATGTAGCCCTTAAGAAGAGAACGTTGCTTGTATACCTAGAAAGTATGATAGGTTGCCAAGATCTTTCAACTGAAATTAAACTCCCAATTTTGGAATTACAGAAGTTAAGACTTCATTAGTGCTACCTGTTATTATAATTTCATCAACATATATCAAATATCTACACCACGACGAAGAAAAAACATAGAATAGTGAGACTGCAAAGTAATAAATCCCTATTGTAATAAGCGCGAGCTAACCTTGTGAAACAAGGCTCGAGGACTTTGTTTTAATCCATATATAGCCTTGTTGAGGTTGCGACATATTTCAAATATTCCTTGTTAATGAAACTAGCCAGTTGCTCCATAGTAACCTCTTTATGAAGATCTTCGTTCATAAAAGCATGGTTAACATCGAGTTGTCATAAAGGCCAATTATAACAAACAACCAATGTAAGAATGATGCGAACGGTGGATGGTTTAACAACAAGGCTAAATGTGTCAGAAAAAAAAATCTAACCTATGAGTATGTGCAAATCCTTTTGCAGCGAGGCGAGCTTTATGTTTGTCAATCGAACCATCGGGTTTCTTTTTCAAGCAAAAAACCTATATGGAGCCAATTATTTTTTTATGCTCGGGGCATGGAATCAAGGTTCATGTGTTGTTGCAAATGAGAGCTTTGAATTCGGTTTCTATCACATGCTTCCATTCAGGGCAGTTCAAAGCCAATTTGTTTGAAACTGGTTCAAAATAGCTTAGTTAGGTGTAACATTGGAAGACCAAGCTTTTGGTTTAAAGATTCCATGCTTTGTCCGAGTGATCATTCGGTGAATGTTGAAATTGTTTTGGTGGAGCAGTATATATGGGTGACATAAAATATTTGGGATTGATAGGGAAGGTAATTGGGACCAGTCGACATGAAAAGAACATTTAGAAGTGTAGAATGGCTCAATAGTGCTCAACTTTTTAGTAGACGGTAGAAAACAGGTTGGAATGGAGTTATTGAGCCTTGAATTTGCCAATTGTGCTTGTAGAAATTGATTATCGGAATCTACAAAGGCTTGAGTTTGAACAGATTGCCAAGCCACATAATAAGGGATTAATGGAGATAGAAATTGATGAGGAAATTATTGTTTAAAATAGGAGAAATTGATTACATTTTGGAAGGGAAATTGATTTTCATTGACACCATATGACCGAAAACATAGAGTTTACAAGAGATTGTCAAAGCAAAGATACCCTTTATGATTTGAGTTGAAGCCTAACAACACACATTCGGTGGAACGAAATTGGAGTTTATGGTCAATTAAAGGTCTGAGGAATGGGTAACATAAACACTAAAAAATGAGAAGAAGTTTATAATTGGTTTGTTTGTTGTAAAGAAGTAAGCAGGGAGATTTATTTTGAAGCATCAGTGTTAGTGATCAATTTATAAGATGTACTGACGTTCGAAAGGGAAAGGGCCAAAAATTGTGAGGAACATAAGAATGATCTAATAATGATAGGCCAACCTCTACAAAGTGATGCTTTTTCCTTTCAACCCGACCATTTTGTTGAGGAGTATATGGGCACGATATGCGACGAAGAATGTCTTCTTGTCGTAAATAATTAGATAGACTTTTGTTCTCCCTTCCCCAATCAAATTAAATATATGACAATTGAATTGAGTTTTTATCATGGATTGAAATTGTTTAAAAAGGGCATAACTTGGTCTTTTGTTTTAAGAAAATAAATAAACAATACCTAGGAAAATAATCAATGAACAACAAGAAATATTTGGCTTCATTTATCCCATCAATGGGGGAAGGTCCCCAGACATCAGAGTGAACAATTTCAAATGGAAGCGAAGCTTTACTGATATTTAAATTGAAAGCGAGTTTATGGCTTTTAGCCTTTTGAAAAAAATGAACATGCATCATATTCAAATTTAGCTGGAATTCCCAATTTACGGATATTAAAACTTGCTTGACAATATTGAAGGCTGAGTGATCGAGACGAGCATGCCATAACGATGATGAGGTATTGGAAACAGAGGTTTTACGGTGGAGGAGTTGTCACGTGTAGACTTTATGAAAGAAGACGACACTTCAAGCTTATGTATGCCATTATCAAGTATGCCTTGAAGAAGAGCATATGTGTTCGAAGATCCTTCACAACAAAAGAGAGAGTAAAATTCAAGAGATGTTTTATTGTCATGACATAATTTGGATATACTTATGAGCTTGTAATAGATGTGGAGATAAACGTACCATTGCCCATTGTAACATGCTTATGTCTATTGTAGGGAGCAAGATTATATTTAAAAGGGAGTTGAAAGCAAGGGTGAGATGATGTGTAGCTCTTAAATCCATGTACCATTCGTCATCCGGGATCGAAGGGGTAGAGCGATGTGGGGGGGGGGGGGGGGCAAGTAAATGGAGAGACTGAAGCATTGGTTAGGAGTGTGCAAGGTGTGTTTCGGGAGTTTGACCACATATTACGATTTCGAGGAGGATTAAAGGAGAGATTTGCTCGGCGTTAACAATCTGAAGCAGTATGATGATTAGTGTAATGACAAATTTGACATTGAGGTGGACCAGGATTTAGGTTAGGTTGCTGAGGCTTTGTTTTGGTTTGGGCGGTTTCCACACTTTGACGTTGAACTACCCTGAACTTGAAGACCTGCAAAATTAGCTTGCATATAGTTAAAAGTATCAACATTGTTTTGACATTTTAACTGATATTCATAACTTTGTAGCAAAGCCCGAACATCTTCAATATGAAGAAGCTCCGGTCAATTTTGAATGGACATAATAAAAGCATTGTATTCAGACCCGAGCCCAGCTTCAATAATACATAACATGGCTTTTGAGAGAGACTTGCTGTAAGGACCCGACCAAACACAGAGTCAAAACTGGGGCCTTAACCTCTTATGCATGAGTAAATATTTAATAACTCCTAGAGACATGTTAAAAGAACAATTACATTTATTGAACTAACTAAGAAAACACAAACAAAGTTTAAGGGTACTCGAAAACAATAAAATAATATGAAAATCTATCCTAAACATGTCTCAAAACAAGGTTCATGCTTTAAACGGTAAGTTAAATAGTAAACTTGAAAGTAAACATTAAAAACTTCAGTGCAGCTATGCACATGGTCACATCAGCTTCAGCTCAGCCATCCTGGTTCACCAGCGAGTACCTGGAAGGATTCCACAATAGAAAGAGTGAGTTTGCAAAAACTCAGTAAGGGATCCCAACACGGATCTAACAAGAACATATAAATAACCCGAGAACAAAAAGTAGCATGATTACATAAATGTCTCAACTTAAACTTTAACTCAATCTTTATCTCATTTCAAAACTCAAAGCTTTATCTTTAATCTCAAACTTTACCTTTAATCTTGGTAACCTATACTAGTGTGAGAGCACTTCGGTGAGCCGAAACAACCTGGTTGCCGTCACACTTCGAACACTCTCGTGAAAAGGTAGATCAAAGACCCTGCGCAATGGGATATCTTCCGACTCACACTCCTAGCATGAAACTTGGGAAAAGTCAAGCGATCTTTGGGTAGGTATGGCTAATCGAGTGGCCCTCCAATCTTTGACACTACCGTGAGATAGGAATATCTTCCTCAACACCTGACACCTGAACTAATCTACTAACTGAGTCTAACGATCAAGACACATCTGACCTAATCGTAACTCGTGCTCTAAAAATTCTTGTCCCGTTTTGAACCTTTAACTCGAATAAACTTGGCGGTTCCCTTAGGAATACTTAAGCTTGCCTACTCAATCTCGGTTCCCTTCGGAACTGTTAACCTTGGTTAAACACTAGTGGTTCCCTTTTGAACCTCCTAAGTAAAGATATCAAAGTTTAATTAACAACCTAGGCCCCCTTTTTGGGACACAAACATGAACCTACGACAATGACCTCACAACTCGACATTTTGGAACTGTCTATAATGCACAAGGCATCCAAAGTCTCAGGAGTCAATTACCAGCATATCATAATAATATCGAAGCTAACACGCTAGGTCTATCTCGATTATAAATAAGAAGCAACATATAACACTAACAGTCTCCGGAATCAACTATTCGTAGCAAAAATGTTAAATAATGCCTTAACTAATTATAAATATGTTCCAGATTAACCGCATTGATCAAATACTAAGGAAACAATCTCTTACCTTCGCCAAAAAGCGCTCGAAACGACACTTGAATCTCAAATCAAGAATCATCTAAAAGATTTCCACCTAAGAGTGGTCATACATAACAATCAGGGGAGAATTAGGTCTTAAACCCCCCCCCCCCCCCAAAAAAAAAAAAAACTGACTCGGGACACGCTCGTGGGGAAATCGCTCACCGGCACGGAGAAGGGAAAAACTAGGCTCGGGCGCGTATGCAGTAGGCTCGGGTGCGCTAGTGAGGTTAGGGACAAACGCGTGAGGCTCAGACTAGTAGAAAGGCAGCCTCAGGAGGTGCTGCTACTTTAGGAACGACGACCCAATCCGAAGTTACATCTGACGCGGGCAATCCACTGATGGCACGACCCGTGTGCACGATCAAGTGGCAGACAGAGGCAATACTTCTGATTGGGGAACACGGAGGCAAGTGGTGATTGGTTGACTCAACGACGCCTCTGGTTGGCTGCGACGTTGGTGACCGCTGATTAGCCTCGCTGACGGTGCTGACGCGTGCTGAGGTGGTCCAATCTGCGTCCCTCCACGCTCGAGAGAGCGTATCCGCTGATGACACGTGGCTCACGGTGGCTGGGTCTTGGTCTGCGTCGGCGCCAACATTGAAATCGACGTCTGACGCGACGGCTGTGCGAATTTTCACACCTTGGGATCTGCACTCTGACGACGAATGATTGCGAAATTATGGCTGAATGATTAGGGTTTAACTATACCAAATCATTAGGTATTTATGGAAAAAGTGCTAGTTTGTCATTTTCTCTATTTGCCTTTTAGCGACGAAATTACCAAATTGCCCCTAAATCTTAAATTGCAAATTTAACCTAATTTCCTTGAAAAGCCTTTTTTGCCCTTAATCCTTAAGTCCAATAAACTCTTTTTGAAGGGTAATTTCTTCTAGTTAGTCTTTAAATTTGCCGACTAAATAAAATATAAATAATTTTTAAAATAATCAAAAATCTTAGGTCGTTACACTTCTCTCCAATGGCTGCTAGTTTATCACATATTTCTTTGATCTTTATAAGATCTCTATTATATTATCTTGAATATGGGTTAAGAAACATAGAAGGTGATTGAATTTTAGAGTTGAGAAGAAGAGAAGAGAGGAAGTAGAAGAGAAAATGAAGCGAAGTGATTTAGAGGTATGAAGTGCTTGTTTGGATATTGATGTTTTAGACTGAAGATATTGTAAAAACTTTGTTGGGAGATTGGTGTTTATGGGACAAGATGTATATTTTATACTATTTTTGTTTGTTTGTAATCATTGTATATTAAGTAAAAGTTAAAAAAAGAAAAGAAATAAGATGAGATTTGATATTATTAGATAAAAGGTTTGATGTGATGACGAGGGGAGTTGAGAAGAAAAGTGGTGGTGATGTACTAAAAACAAATAAAGAGTTGAAATTTCCAAACTCTTTCTCCTTCCTCTCATCTCCTCAACTCCAAATCCAATCACGAAAATTAATTTTAATTTGTATATTTGAGAATTGTTTGATTTTAATTATTAAACTTTTAAATGTACATTTTAATCGTATCATCAAAAAATATCATAGAAACAATATCAACAATTTGGGAAGTACACTTGTTATACTACCGATTATGTTAATAATTTTAATACAATTGAAGAAATAATGTAAACATATTTCTAAAATGTATAGAAAGATGATAAATTATTTAAGAAAAGAAAAATCTAAAGATAAATTTTAAGAGTTTTTTTTGGAAGTCAATCAATTAAAAAGGACTAGACGAAAATGAGACATTGAAACTCTAAATCTAAAAAAATGAAGAAAAATGGTTGCGTATGCATTCTCACAAAATAATGTAAAATATATAATCATTAAAATTGTATTATAAATAATTTAATATAAGAAATAAGTGATAATATTCATTAATATTGGATCATATTTGCTTTTTTCTTTTTTTTTGATAACTCCAAGTGATAGCGAAAAGTTAAGGTCTAGTTTGATATCATTTTATTTTTTGTTTTGAGTTTTTAAATTTTAAATCTATATTTACTTTAGTTTTTAAAATTTAAATCTATATTTATTTCAGTTCTCTACATTTGTCTCATATTTTTTTTAAATTATAATCAAATTTCTTTAACGAGAACAAATATTTGGAACTTATTTTTTTCTTAGTTTTCAAAATTTGATTTGATTTTTAAAATAGAAGTAAGAGGTAGACATTAAAATCATGAAAATTATGTATTAAAATAGTAGTTATAGACTTAAATTAAAAAAAAAAAAAAAAAAAAAAAAAAAAAAAAAAAAAAAAAATTGAGGGACGCCTAAAATTCATAATTTTGATTCTGAAAATATGGACAATTTTGTTTGAAAATTGAAAGGGGCATTGTTAGTCTAGTCAGATACAACGTCGTCGTTTCAGCTAGCCCACTTCCCTCGGGTAAGAACTAAAGATAGTGAAAGCGCGGGAGAAGCAGAACTGAGAGGAAAAGAAAACCAGGCTCGATAATGGCGATTTGTAGACGGCATTCTCCGACCTTTCTTCATCCTTTTAAGGTTTGAAAATCATTTCTCTCACCTCCATTTCTTTAATACGGAAGGAACAGTGTTAGTGATTAGCCTTTTGACATCGAATATGTGTATGCCTTGCTAATTATTACATTCTGGACTCTTAGTTGTTTATTGCTTCGTGTTTATCCACTCGAGGTTTCCATCTTCATAGTTATTGCTTTTATACTTATATATAAATACTTGTTTGGTCTGTTCAAGCAATGTTCAAATTGTAAAAGTTGTTAGTAGTACTAGCCCTACCAATCATCCAAGATGATTGCACCTCTGGTGGTATCAAGCCCTTTCTTGATCATCTTGGTGAAAAGTACATTATGTTTTTTTTTTAAAATGGGAATGACTCTTCGTTTCCAAATTCTTCTCATGGAACCAATACTTTCTATCAATATGGTGTTTACTCTGATAATCCAAGAAGAACGCCATCAATTAGCAGGTTTCGGTTCTTCGAATGATCCAATCGCCCTCTTGGCCAGTGAGAGCAAGAAGACTGCCATGAAAAACCGAGATGCTCCTAGACTTATATGCGCTACCTGTGGTTGTAAAGGCCACACTATTGACAAGTGCTACTGTTTGCACGGTTCCCTTGAGATATAAGCCAAGAAATGATGCGACTAAAGTGTCTGCTTCTTCTGCATCAGTGCTGGTACAAATTTAGTTACACGACATTCTAGTTTCTTCTCTTCTTTGAGTAATGATCAGTACTCCAAACTCATGGATTTTTTGAGCTTCTCCCGTGTTCAACTTGCTAAATCAGAAGCAAAGAGTGCTATAGCTCAAGTCTTAGGTATCTGTTCTGTCTCTAATGCTTCTATATCACAATCCGGTGTATGGATATTGGATTCGGGAGCCTCTCAACATATTTCTTATGATTGCTATTCTTTTTCTAATTGGAAGAAGGTTTCTGATTAGTCTGAAGTTTTTTCCTAATTCTCAACGTGCGTATATTCAACATGTGGATGATGTTGTGCTTTCTACATGGTTTTATTGGATGCTTTATATGTGCCAAATTTTTCTTTCAATCTTGTATATTTCAGTTGCTTGCTTGCTGATAATTCTCTGTGTGCGCATTTTGTTGGTCGTGATTGTGTTTGTTCAGGACAAGGCACAATCAAGGATGATTGGCAGGGCTAGTATTACTAACAACTTTTGCATATTGAACATTCCATCCATACCCGTTGTTTCAGATTTAGCCCTCGAACTTATGATATTGGCTGCTTGCACTGTTTTAGTTGAAATATGACATAGATGGCTAGGACATCTTTCTCGTAAAAGATTAGTTTGCATGAAGGATCAATAGGCATTAAGAATTTTTCCTTTTCAACATGTGATGTACCCTTCGGCCAAACAAAGAAGATTGGCCTTTCCCTTTAGCAACAAAGTTGCCCCTCATTGCTTTGATCTTGTGAATTGTGACATATGGGGTCCTTTTAGAACTCCTATTTCTGTTGGTTATCGTTTTTTTACATTAGTAGATGATCATTCACGCTTTACTTGGGTCTTTATGATGAGAGCAAAATTGGATGTAGTTAAGGTTTTCTGTTTTGATAATGCCCTTGAACTACAATTTCAAGATATTTTTTTTGCTTCAACAGGGACTTTACTAGTTTTTTTTTTCATTTATACTCCCCAACAGAACTCAGTAGTTGAGCGTAAACATCAACATCTTCTAAATATTGCTCGTGTCTTGTATTTCCAGTCAGATGTTACGCTAGCTTTTTGGGGAGAATGTGTTTTAACCTCCGACTTTTTCATCAATCGAGTTCCAATGCCCGTATTGGTCAATGCCACTCCTTTTTATATATTACATAACCAAGATGTTGATTACTCCTTTCCTTGCTTAGGTCATTCGGATGTTTATGCTATGTTTCTACATTACGCGTTAACATAACCAAATTTAACCCTCGAGTTCCAACACGAGCTTGTGCTTTTGTTGTATACCCAACTGGCATTAAGGGTTATAGGGTATATGATATATCATCTCATGAATTCATGGTTTCTAGAGCTGTCATTTTTGTTCAGGATCAACTTCCTTTTATCAGGCTCAATATCGTGAATCTGGTCTTGTGTAAAATGCATTTTCAGATTTGGTCTTGCCTTTTATCAATTACTGGTTTCTGTACACCAAATTTTGGGAGTTCATTAAATCTGCCTCTTGTTACTTTTGATACTCCTAATCAAGCACACTTTGATCCTTATTCGAGTTCAGAAGCTTGTTTTAATCATTCTTATGAGCTGGAACAGCCTACTACTTCAATGGATGTCCTGCACGCAACCTCTGCTACATCTGATTAGATCCCTTTGCATGACGATATGCCATCTGGAAGGCACATATGTTGTTTCTTCCAAGTCATGTGCTATGTGATAACTCGGGATTGAAGACCATCTCGTTTTCTTTTTGACTATCATTATCATTTGATAGCAAGCACTAAGCCTTCTGATTAGAAAGCGTCTCACTTTATTCATAAATACTTGTCCTATCAATGTTTCTCACTACATCAACAACTTTATATCTTCAATGTTTCCTTAACATTTGAACCATCTTATCTTATTTTCATCAAGCCGTGCAATTTCTTCATTGGAACCATACCATGGATGATAAAATTAGTGTAAACGGCATAGGTCAATATATGGGCTTAAACAAGCTTCCTGAGAGTGGTTCACAAAGTTTGCTCATGTTTTGATATCTTATCGTTTTAGCCAATCCAAGTCCGATTATTTCTCTTTTACAAAAGGAAGAGGTGAGACTTTTATTGCTCTCTTAGTGTATGTTGACGACATCTTGATAACATGGCCCTCAACAAAAGAAGTTGCACACAAGTTTTTTTCTTTGCTCTAATTTCTTACTAAAAAATCTCGGTCACACAAAGTTCTTCTTAGGCCTTGAGATCTCTCGTTTCAAACAAGATCTCTATGTGTCTCAACGAAAATAATGTTTGCAGCTTATTGAGGACTATGGTTTATTGGCTGCAAAATCTGTCTCTCACCGAATACAACCTAGTATGAAGCTTTCAGCCACGTCTGGAATAGAACAGAGCACAACTGAGGCATCGGATTATGGTCGTATTGTTGGTCAGTTGCTCTATTTGCATATTACTAGACCTGCCATTTCTTTTGTGGTACATAGTAGTCAGTTTCTGTTCAAATAACAATCTTTACATTGTGACATTGCTTTCCATTTGTTGAAATACTTGAAACGAACTGTTGGGCAAGGTTATCTACTTCGAGCCAATACTTGATTTCAACTTAAAACTTCTTTCGATTTTGACTTGGGAGTAGGAGTGTTCAAAAGAATCGATAACCCGAAAATATAGGATTGGGTTGGGTTGGGTTGCTTTATTGCATAGGATTGAATAGGTTGAAGGAATGACTAACCCAATATTTTGAGTTGGTCCTAAAAATCTACCTAACCCAATCCAACCCAACCCAGACCATGTACACCCCTACTTGGGAGCATGTGTTGATTCTTGATGTTCTATAACTAGTTTTTGTGTGTTTATGGGTATTTGTTGATTTTGGAAGACCAAAAAGCAGGCTATTGTGTCCCGTTCTTCTGCGGAGACTGAGTATCATGTGCTTGCATAAGTTTCTTGTGAGATCACCTGCTTGCTTTCCTTGCTTACGGTATTGCAGATTGTTGTTCCAGCTCAAACACTTGTGATAGTGAGGCGACCATTGCTATCGCTCTAAACCCAATTTTTCATGAGCGGATCAAGTACATAGAGATTGATTGTGACTTTGTTCGTGACAAGATCGATCAAGGAATGCTCAAGCTCTAGCTGATTCCCACAAAATGTCAGCTTGCGGTTATGTTCATGGAGGCCCTCCCTGTTTCTGGTCTCCAGGGATTTATGCAGCAAATGGGCATTATCATCTTCACCAATGTTCTGACGGGGGGATACCATATTACAATATAACATAGTTTAGTTGCTTTAGCTGTTTAGTAAGTTTTGTTATCAACCTTAACTTAACCATGGTAAGTTTGGTTTATTTGTAATATTTTTTCGTTGAACAACTAGCATATATCATATATTTAGATGGCCTATCTATGTAGATTTTTAAACCTTGCTTGAGTTCATTTTTAGTTTTGCTCAAATTGTTGTGAATATTGTGTATGGAGAAAATTTAGGAAGCAAGAGGACCCTTCTTGAAAACTTGCTAATCGGTTTTCCTCAATTTAAGATTCTTGTATTGTTCTGCAGGTGGACTTCTCTAGCTTTGTTCATAGAAGAGTTGGGAGTAAAGGAATCAGACCAAAATGGCGCATGAAAATAATAGCACATCAAAGCTATCGAAATTTCGAATCTTTCAACTAGGATGGCCAGACAATTGAATAACAAGGGGCATATCCATTGAGTTACAAAAGATGACTCTGTCCAAAACTGTAAGGAAAGTTAATGTCGTGATATTTCTGTTTTGTTGTTTTTAAAAAAAATAATTCAAGTATGTAAATATTACGTTTATGTAAGTTTGTTTGTTTTGCATCCATTTTAATTTTCCAGTTACAGGCTGTGTGGCCCGTTAATCATGTCTAATGGAAGCCCAAGCCCAATTGAAAAATATAAAAAAATCTTTTGAACCTGACGTGAATCGAACACGCAACCTTCTGATCTGGAGTCAGACGCGCTACCATTGCGCCACAGATCCTTTGATGGTTCATTTCTTTAAGTATTATTTTTATTGGTATGATTTGCTAAGCATTCTGTTATCCTACTTATTGGCCAACGTGTTGCTAATGATGGAAGTTGTTGAATTATGTTAAACCACCCATCAACCTAAAATTTTAAGCCGATAGAATATGGCAAATTTAATTATGTCAACTAATACTTCTCCTCACTTGTGAACTTAGAAATTTGATAAATGACGTACGAATGGGGTTCAATATTAAATTTAGGAGGAACGAATTAGAAAGAATTTGAATTAAGTACCTCCTGCTCTGATACCTTCTCGAATATGCTTTGATACTGTTATAAATAAACAAACCAATGCCTCAAAGCTTCACTGATAAGCAAAGTACTTCAAGACATTGGCCTGAAATGTTCCTAACACCCATCTAACAAACTTCGGTTTGTTTACAACCGAAGTTCAACAAACTCATTCAAATAACCTAGGCACTAACCACCTAAGCACTACCTAAGAGTTTGTATTCTTTCTTGCTTCTATCCTACTGTATGTATATATAAACAGTTGATGACTTGTACATATGAATAATGAGATAGAAAATATATATGAAAAAGAAAAGAAAAACAGAAACGAATAAAAGGGAAACTCACCCATGGATGTAGGCATATTGCCGAACCACGTAAATCTTGGTGTCATATCTCTCCCTCGTTTCTCAATCATATGAATGTTCAGGATACACACATCACAGAAAGAAAGTGTATGAGAATCAAAGCTTTGAACTAAAGCATCAAAAACTAGAAACAGAGACCAAAAAGCATTACCTTACGAAGAATGGCCATATCCTCAACTCCTTAGCCAAGAATCGTTAAAACATCTCTAGGTAAGTAACGATTACACAAAATAAGTGTAATCGCAACCAAAAGAAGTTTCATTAACGAGGAAGCAACGATCCAAGCACTCATGACTTGGATCGTCACTGTCATTAAGGAAAACTTCATACAGGGAGAAGTTTTAACGAAGAAGAGAGAAAGATCGAACAAGCTTTCAACGAGATAGAGAGAAAGATCAAACAGAGAAGAACCTTAACCTCAGCCATCTCTGAGCGAGGCAAAACGAGTCAAATGACTCAACTTGCTCGGAAACAGCTATTTATAGCCAACAATAAGTGGAGAAGTACGTGTAGGGCATGCAAAGCAAACCGACAGGCTGCTCAGTGTAGTGGCAACATCACAGCCACACACTTAGCAGCATCCATGAGGAATCACAGCTGTAAGATCGAGAACCAGGTCCAGCACAAGTACTCAGACCGACTCACAAATTTGTGAACCAACTCGGGTCAAGATCAAAAGATAAGTGGGCTTTTCTTTATTTTAGAAACAATGCTTTTATATTTTTGGGCCCGTATCAAAAGCAGTCTAAATATCATTGGGCTGTTTAATTTGAAAGAAGTTTAAGCCCACTATAATTCATACCTGAATTTATAAATAGGCCTTGTTTAAATCTCTAACATCTACACACCTTTTTCTTGTAATCCTTTCTCCATGCTACACTTGAAATCATATTTCTACTTGTATGATATTTCTCAAATTCTAATTCCACAGGTGAGGAGAGTGTTAGTTGATATAATTAAATCTACCCCAATCTATTAGCTTAATCTTTTGGATTGATTGATGTTTAACATAATTCAACAGCACTCTAAAATTGTGGACATCATCTTGAGTAGTCTTTCAGATTTTGCTCAAATTTTATATTTAGCTTCCATCTGATGTCATAACTCTCAACACTTTCACCGTGTCTGTCCGCAAGAAGGTTGATTGGTCAAATGTCAAGGGATAGAGGAAGTTGGAGCTATAAGATTTGAAGGATGATGGATAGAGGTCTGGTTTTGCACATGCCTATGTTTGATGTCTCTTGGGTTGCTGACAAGGGCATAGGAAATTCGGGGTGGGTGCTTAGGGACTCTGCTGGGACACCTTTGTTAATAGGCGCTAAGGCTGAGTAAAGAACTTCTTTGGCGAAGATTATGGAAGGCCCCGGTATTTGGATGGCCTCTGACATTTATTGGATTTTGTACGATCCTGTCTCTCCCATCTTCATGGAATCTGATTCTTTATCTGTTATATATTAATCTTATTAGAGGTATTTTCTAAGATCATTATGAAATCAACAATGTTATAGGTGATATCTCTTTTTTAGTTCCTCTGTTTAGGGAGATTAGCTTTCGAATTTGTGGTTGAGCTAACAATGGGTGGCCGATCTCCTTACTAACTTCAATCATGGGTCGAATAGTCTTTGTATTTAACCTTTTCTTGTTGGGCATGATCATGAGTTCGATTTTTTGTGGAGAATCTCTTCCCACATGTTGCTTATGTCGTGATTAACTCATTTATGGAAAATACCAACTTTTTGAAGATCACACATTACTACACTTGATTTTTCTTGGAGGCAAGACACAGTGAGGGCGAAGGAGTATTTATAGTATGACCTAGACAATGTAGATCACACATTTGTTTAGAGCGTTCTTAAAAAATATCTAACTATTTAGGACATTCTTTGAATACATACTTTATCTGACTTAATTTTTCAATGCGAAAACTTTGTGTTGTAGCAAAAACACCAATTTGTCTGATCTTGTTGTATATTTAGTGTTTTCTTCAGACCATAGTTATTACTTGTCAGGGCAAGATGCAAAGTAACAATGGAGTGCTTCTTGAGGTTTGGTGTTTACTGCACCAAATATTACGAAAAACCCGAAGCTTCAAATCTTTGAGCAGATTAGAAAAGGTATGTAGCTTTTCAACTCCAAGTACAACATTTAATTATTTAATGTTTTAGAAGTTGGCGTTGGAATCTTTCAATTAGGATGGAAGCATTTTAAACTTTTTTCTGTGATAGTGCTTTTCTTCTATGACAAAAGTAAAAATTTGTTTTGAACCTGACGTGAATCGAACACGCAACCTTCTGATCTGGAGTCAGACGCGCTACCATTGCGCCACAGATCCTTTTGTGGATAATCAAAATTTTAAATTGGATTCAAGAATATGCAATGTGGTGGATGGACATCTTGAGTGATCTTTTAAATTCTGTACAAATAGGTACAGAAGATAAAGTTCAATTCAGCGTCTCTCTCAAGATATCTGTAACAAATATTAAGCCTTCAGGCAGTGAGGAAGTTGGAGCAACAACCCTATACAAGCTTGAACAATGATTTGTCTAACTGCATAAAAATGGTTCTCAAGTCCATTCTTTATCTACCTTATCTTAGTCTAATGATAAAAAGCTTTAGTTTGTTCGATGGTGTAGGGGGTGTTTGAATGTAAATTTTAAGGACTACTTATGTGACAAATTATCCGAACGGGTTACTGTAATAATTAAAAATAACCGCTTATTTTTAATCACTATAATTTTTCTTATTTCAAAATCACTCTAAGGGTGTGTTTGAAACACCGGTTTGGATTATGATAAGCGGTGGATTATGATTAACGGTGAGTTATGATAAATGGTATTTATAAAGTCGGTTATTATAATAGTACTTGGGGGACCCGTTATTATATAAGAGTTATAATAAATGATATTTGATGGGTAAGTTATCATGAAGATTTTTTTTCTTTAGGTTTTTTTTTTTTTTGTTATAATAACTTCATGTAAGGAAAACAATTACGAAGTATTTAATAGTGTAATGTTATTAATTATATAATTAAGTTTATTTTTTGTCAACCTTCGAAGAATTTCATTTTTTTTCTGAACTTATCAGAAAATATTATTGAGATTTTCATCTGTACTCCCCGTCCCAAATGAATCAAAATATTAAATTTATTTATTTAATTAACGAAAAACCACTTAGTTCTTGGTAGCCTGAAACATACATATATATATATATATATACATATATATATATATATATATATAAATAATTTTATTATCAAAAGGACGATGTTCACTAGTTTCTTTCTTTGATGTTAATACAGTTCAGTATTATGGTCACGGGTGGTCTCTAACTCTTCATTTTATGCTTAAAAAAACATACATACATATATATATACATACATACATATATATATATGTATGTATATTATTTTATAAAAAAAAAATAATAAAGAACTTCATTTTTTTTTCAATGGACACATATAAGTCAACTTGGCTTCTTCTTCACCTCTTTTCTTTGATTTATTCCTTTCCAAAGACCTATAAAATATATTAAAGTATTTTAATAATTCTTTATGACTTCTCCTCTCTTCATCTTTTGTTTCTTGTGGAAACTTTCTGTTGGATTCTAATTAGCAAATAACCATAAAATACGGTTTGAATTCTCCAGGCACGAATCTGAAAGTGAAAACAGTATTGATTTTGGGCATTGTTGATGAAGAGAAATGGACAGAGAGAAATGGGAAAGAGAGATTCAATATGAAAATGAAAATGGACCGATTTGGATTTGATTTTTTCCATACATCTCCAACCCAAAACATAAACCGCGTGTGGCGCAATTGAAAGAAATTAAAGAAGCCAACTTCAAACATTTGAGGCGGCGTTAATGCACGGAATACCCGTTTATTATAATTGGCCTCCACAACATGGATATGATTACCACAACCAACCCACCCAATTCCATAGCCAACACTTCAAACACTCTAAATAATTATTGCTTTTATTTTCTTTTATTATCATTTTTTTGCATGTAGCTATATGCACTATTAAATATAATTTTATATTTGATTAATAATTTTTTAAGTTATCAGATAAAATAAAATTTTATTGTATATATTTTTTTATCATATATATATATATACACACATGACATTATAAATTGTGTTGCATTAATGTGTACCATAAATTGAAAAGATTATGGGTTGGTCATTCACTTTGTTGATGAATTTAAAAAAAAGTCATTATAAACTTTGCTCTTCACATTTTATTAGGCTATTTGATAAAATAAAAAAAAAAGTTTAAAATTAGTTTAAATTGCAAAATTTGAAATAAATATTAATGGATTTAGATTCAATGAAATCTTAATGAATTTAATACTGGTAAACGGTTGGGAGTTGTGAGGTAGGAATATGTAATTAACGCAGCAAAAGCGTGTGTAATTGCAAAAAAAAAAAAACAATAATTAATCTAATAAATTATTCGATTAATCTAAATGCAACCGGTAAGGACCTAACTTCCTAAAAACGTTCTGATAATGAATATTTACTAACATGAATGAACTTAAACCATCACAATTGTATAAAACTACTTATTCAAATATTTATAACTATTACCAAACATTAAAAACATAAATAAATGAGTTTTTGGCCAGAGTTTGCAAATAAATAAAACAATTAAAAAACTCAGTCCAAACATCTACCCTACAAATTCAAATATCGTACAAGAAGGAATGACTCATAGAAATAAACAAGGGTTATGCAGTAGCTTCCCCTATGATCTTGTAGCTTCTCTTCGCTAGCCACCTCGATATTATCCCTGCTTATTTGATGGAAACTCATAATAGGGGTGAGTACAAATATAGTCAGTAAGAATTCCTAACCAAAGTACAGAATATACAGTCCAGCTACACCACACAAGTAAATATATGCCCAACTAATCTCGAACACGACGCAGCACTGACTGAGTCATGAGTTACACATTACACAACTTGGAGACACGCTCATGTCTCCCTTGAAAAATTCTATTGTACTCACCTAAAACAGCTGGCACACGAAACATGTTCATAGCTCGGCAAACATGCATATGCTTCCTTTGAGAGTGTCGACAGCAGTTGACACCGTGTAGATACCACAACTCTTGTTCAACACCACCTGTTCCTGAGAAAGACCAACCATCCCTTGCCCGCCACATGTCCACGCATCACTAGACCCTGACGTCGTCAAGATTCAACCAATTCAAAATAAGAGATTTGTCGCCCTAGCCTACTGCACTGTGCTCGAGCCTGCCAGAGCTTCCCAAGCCTGACTTTTCGAACCTGTTCAGCCATTTAGTGCACGTCACATCACTCCGAAGCTTTTCGTTAAGTCCCCTTCGCGTGTAACACCCGCGCCGCCGCACTATTCATCGAAAAATTTCAGATAGCCAATTTTAGGTAATTCTGATGCTCTGACTCTGTTTTTGATAGTCTGAAGTGCTAGTTTTGACTTGTAACTCCTGTTCTAGCTCAGCTTTAATGGAAAAGTCCTAGGATGTTTCAGCTTGAGATTCTTCAAGCTTAATTAGTGGAATTTAGCCAAGGTAAGGGAAACACATCCTTGACTTGCAATCCCGTGGATAATTTTGAGCATGTCTAGAAGTTTAATTAGTAATATTGAGCTATTGATCCCTGCTAAATTGACTATTGAAGCTTGTACTGTTATACATGTTGTTAAACTCGTGTTTCTGAGTTGTACTATGAATATATGTTAGGTAAGCATGTTATAGATGCTACACATGTTGATTGATATACGAGCACGTTCTACCGTTGTGATGCCTTGATAGTATGTTGCCACAATATCTATGCCTTAATAGTAGGGATCACGATCACGCAACCTCGGATTGTTATGATCTGAAGAAGTCTATGGAGTCCCTCATTTGAAGGAAACACCTGGACAAGTACGTGGGAGAAGGTGAAAAATCGTCCGAGTCTCTAAACAAGAAAAGAGGAGGCGAAAAATCACCACCACCTCAAGAGATCAGAACCATCATTTGAGGACCTGCTGGAGAAGAGTCCAACCAGAGTTGGAAAGAGAAGGCGAGACAGGCTAGAGGCGTGTTGAGAAGTGAAGAAGTACGGGTGAATGAAGCTGCATATGAGCTGCTTGACTTCACTACCGTCAAGGCTGCAACACTACACCAGCAATACAATGATGTGTTGGTAGTATCATTGATTGTCTTCAACATCCTCATCACGAGGATCCTTAGTGATGAAGGTAATTCGATAAATGTATTATCATTAAAAGCTAATGATGCTATGGAATTCGAAAGAGAAAAGCTAAAAAATGCGGCACCCATAGTCAAATTTGGTGAGAGCACTCTGACCCTTAAAGGTTCGATCAAACTACTGGTGACTTATGTCAAAGGGGACAACATAATCCTCCACTTTGTGAATTTTCTAGTGGTGAACGACAATTTCGCCTACAATACAATACTGGAAAGACCAACTATACACATGATAAAGGTGGTTACATAAACCTATCACCAGCTAATGAAGTTCCCTACTTCTATGGGGATAAGACAAATCCAATGAGAGCAGCTATCTTCGAGGGAATGTTACCACACAGCCTTACGGTAAGTGGTAGGAGTTACTGAAGTAGGAGTAAGAACTATCAAAGATGAGGTAGTGTCAAGTGAGGTTGTTTAAGAGACAAGAACTATGTGCGTTAGTCCTTAGAGATAGATCTAAGTATTTCCTCAAGAGAAGCTGAGCGGGGCAGGGGACAGCCTGCCAAAGAGTTAGAAGTTGTACCCTTGTTGAGCGAAATACAAATTGTTAGCGTTGGTAGCGGATTGGATTCAGAGCAGCAAGCAATTCTTGTTGCATTCCTGCAAAGAAATGCAGACGTGTTTGCCTGGTCTGCCGATGACATGCTAGAAGTAGACTCAATGTCGACCGAGATCATAAGCCGGTACACCATAAATGAAGGGCATTCAACCATGAGCGTGTTAAAGTTATCACCGTGCAAGTAGAAGAGCTATTGAAGACAAAGTTCATTTGGGAAGTGCATTACCCTGACTGGCTTTCCAACATCGTTCTGGTAAAGAAATCGAATGGGAAGTGGAGAACATGCATTGACTTCACCAACCTCAACAACATTATCTTCACTGACCTCAATAAAGCATATTTAAATGACACCTTCCTGCTACCTCATATAGACCAATTAGTGGATGCGATGACAGGGGACAAGCTATTAAATTTCATGGACGCCTACTCAGGATACAACTAGATCTGGATGTATCTTGATGATCAGGAAAATACGTCATTCGTCACCAGAAGAAGCTTGTATTGTTACAATGTTATGCCTTTTAGCTTGAAGAATGCAAGCGCAACCTATCAAAGGTCGGTCAACAAGACGTTTGCCCACCTGATTGGAAAGTGCATGGAGGTCTATGTGGATGACATGCTAGTAAAGAGTAAGTAGGTGGAAAAACATCAGCACGACCTTATAAAGGCAGATGAAAGAACATCAACACGACCTGATAAAGGCCTTTCACACCCTACACAATACAAAATGAAGCTTAATGTGAGCAAGTGTGATTTTGAGTTCGTTCACGTAAATTCCTGGTTTCCTTGTACACCAAAGAGGAATTGAAGCGAATCTAGAGAATATCCAAACTGTGCTGGAGTTGAAGCCTCCTCAGACGTTGAAGCAGTTGTAGAGCTTGATTAGGAAGGTGGCTAAGCCGATTCATAAGCCGTGCCACAAATAAGTGTCTTCCATTCTTCAAAATTTTAAAGAATAATGGAATGTTTTAATGAACCTCGAAATGCAAGAAAGCCCTGGATGAACTTAGGGCCTATTTGAAGGCTGCACCCTTTCTTTCTAAACCGGTACCAGGAGAGGATTTTTTCCTCTACTTAGCTATGTCAAAGAAGATGATACGAATCCAACAAGCACCTTATTGTATTCTCATGAAGGAGCAAATACAAGAAGCAAGAACAAGAAGATTCTAGAGATTTTTAATTACATTG
>JBBMEG010000003.1:3604383-3621378 GCA_037832605.1 Cyclanthera cordifolia
AATTAAGGTTATCTGAAATTAATTTTGGTCATGTTTATTTTAAGATCATTTGTTTAGATATTCAACATTTTAGTGGAGATAAAAATTAATAGACAATAAAAACAATAATTACAGTAGACTCCTAACCAAGAGATCATCGAATTTTTCACCTCATTGTAATAAGTTTAAAAAAAACTATTATACACCGATAATGAACAACATATCAATAATTAGTATCGTATCCTTTATTTGTAACTTATTTGATTAACTATTTATATGCATTAGAGACACACATAAATTAATCAAAGCGAGCATAGGTCAACTGACACTCTCGATCAGTCGTTCGTATTCTGTTTGTATTAAAAAAAACACATATATTAATATTAATAATAATTTATTAACAATAGTTATGGTATTTTCTTCCCGAATACTGTTTAAATGGTGGAGGCCTACTTAACTTGTCTTCTATAAACGAGAGCTTAAAGCTCACTCAGAGAATTTAGAACATGGAATAAAAAAGGAGATTACAAAATTCTTCATTTGATTACTTTAATTACCCTTTTTCTTTTTCCTCAATTGCGGCGTTGACTTTGTTTTCCTTTTCATTTCAGATCAATATCAGATCCCGAGACCAGAACTCAGAAACCAAAACTTTTGGTATATTCTAGAGATATCAGATTGCTTTCCGTTGATTCTTGAAATTTGGTTTTATGGGTGATGATGATGAAAATCTGCCACCGTCGTCGTCCGCGCCGCCTCCGACGTCGAAATCTAAAGCGTTTTCGTTGCGACCCACTATTAATCTACCGCCGCGGACCTCAATGGAGTCGCTCTTCAACGGTGGATCGGGTTTGGGGCTTGGGTTTAGCCCTGGGCCCATGACTCTCGTCTCCAGCTTCTTCTCCGATTCCGACGACTGCAAGTCTTTTTCTCAGCTCCTCGCCGGAGCTATGGCGTCGCCGGCAGCGTCTGACCTCAAGAGCTCTGCTGGTCTGCTCGATTCTCCGGGGCCTTTTTCGCCTGGTCAGGTAATTGCTTGAAGTTCACTTTCCGAACTTATCGTCTCGAAGCTTGATTTCGTTTTCTTTGCTGGAATTTTGCTAATTGAAATTCCCGTTGAATTGGATGCTGTTTATTATTACAGAGTACTTTAATTGTTCAGGACAATCATGAGATAAATCCGGATCCTGATTTTTTTTTTTTTTTTTTTTTTTTTTTCCTCTATCGCTTTTAGGGACAATTGAAGCAAAATAGTTATCTTATTAATGAAGACAACTGATTCGTTTATTATTGTCGAGTCTTTTGTTATGATGTTAGAGTGGGATTCTCTTCTATTGTTCATGATAATTTTGAACTTGGCTTTAATTATTGTTCATGGAAGCCTGTTACCCTGTAGTAGATTCGATAATCTTCGTTATAGCTACAATTTATATCGCCGTTGAGTGACTTATGTTTGTTGACATACTAAAATTTACTCCAATCCGTTAGTTTAAACTTTTGCGTTGATTGATGGTTTAACATTCAGCAAATTATTCGATAGATGTTAAGCATGTGACAGTCCCTTAAGGATCAAAGATTAGACAGATTGGATATGTCAAGTCAGGCCCAAAATTTTCATTCATGCTTATATAATTAATTCAACGTGGTATCACCGAATGGATCAGTGGCGCAGTTGTTTCATTATTTGGTTTTATTCCAATTCAACACCAGCGTAACGGGTTCGATCCGTGAAATCGGTACTAGTTCTCAAATAATAGATACCCTCTATGTAGGACATTTTTCAAAGTTTTTGGGTTGATTGGTGGTTTAACTTAATTCAGCATATCTACATTACTTATTCCGTGGACTTGATGAGAATGATTGTTCGTGGTAGTGAATGATTTTAACATATAAAGTTGCATTATGTTGTTCTTCATTATTGTGTGGCTTTAACATACAAGGATTTTGTATATAATGGCCCTCACCTTCTTTCTTTTTTTTCTTTTCTTTTTTTTTTTTTTTACTCATGGCTTTGGTATAGGGATCTTTTGGAATGACACATCAGCAGGCTCTGGCTCAGGTTACTATGCAGGCTGTACAAGCCTATTCTAATAAACAAATACAAGCAGAATCTTTGACAATCTTTCCGGGCGAGAACACTAAAGATCAGCTGGTGACATCTCCATTGTTGAATTCTGCTGTTGCATCCAAGGAATCATCAGATATCTCTCAATCAGATCACAGATTGCAATCTTCTTTCTGTAATGTTGATAAGCCTTCTAATGATGGCTTTAATTGGAGAAAATATGGGCAGAAACAAGTGAAGGGTAGTGAATTCCCTCGAAGCTACTACAAGTGCACGCACCTGAATTGTCCTGTCAAGAAAAAGGTTGAACGATCTCTGGAAGGCCAAATCATTGAAATTATCTACAAGGGGGAGCACAACCATGAACGACCTCAACCGAACAAGCGAGCGAAGGATGTTGGAAATTCTAACGGATGTTCAAACATTCATGGAAATCATGAGTTATCTTCTCAAGTAAAGAGTGGAAATTTGAATAAATTGAATGATCAGCAGACAGCCATGTCTTCCATTGGAATTAAAAGTCTAGAATCAAGTCATTTTACACAAGAACAGTTGTCGGTTATTAGTGATGGCGAGGAAGCGAGTGAGATAGAAACTAGACTGAACCGAAAAGATGCCGATGAACCTGACGCCAAGAGACGGTAAGGCACTTTTATGTGCATGAATATGCCTTTTGAACTCACAAGCAAGTAGCTGTTTTTGTTTCTTGATTAATATGCACAATATTGCACCTCTATTATGTAGGAATACCGAGGTTAGAGTTTCTGAGGCCGCATCATCGCATAGAACGCTCACAGAATCCAGAATCATTGTGCAGACGACAAGTGAAGTTGATCTATTGGATGATGGCTACAGATGGCGGAAGTATGGGCAGAAAACAGTTAAAGGCAACCCTTACCCAAGGTGAGTTTGCTTTATATCGTTATTGTTGAGATATGTCTTGAACTATAACGCTCCACGATCTCTTAGTGGGAGATCTCGCTGCCCGGTCAGCGAGTCGAGATCTAGGGACAACGCCCCAGTGGGAGCTCTTTGTATCTGGGCCTTTTATGTAATTGGCCAATTATTGTAATAAGGTTTCATGGGAATGCACTATCTAAAACTCCTCATAAAAATTTAATTCCTCTTATCAACATTCTTGTATTTACTATTCTCAAATGAAATGTTCTCTTCCCTACACGTAGATGTAGCTAACACAACCACGTAAATCTGTGTTATTTATCACTTTGATTGTTGTTTACGATTTCATAACAGTTACGGATACAAAGATTGCTATGATATTAACAAACATAGTGGTCTTAAAATTTGAGAACCTTTAGAAACTATCTTCTTTGGCTGTAATTTGAAATGTTAAGACTGATTTTACTGGTGGCTGATCACTATGTGAATTCGTATGATTAGCTTATTGATTATCCTTTTCTATTCTATAGTGTATTTCCTTTTACTGATTCATTTTAATGAAGTGTATTTCTGTTTATTAAGAAAGTATGCTGTTTTGATTAAAATTTTCTATTTATGTGTTAGATTGTTATTTGTACTGAGAATCCGTCCCAAGTCTGGTATCGATATCGTTATATCTTCATTCCACTGCAGGAGCTATTACAAGTGCACAACTTTGGGATGCAATGTCCGTAAACATGTCGAGAGAGCTTCAACAGACCAGAAAGCTGTCATAACGACGTACGAGGGTAAACACAATCACGACGTTCCAGCCGGTAAAATCAGCAGCCACAGTACAGTGAACAGCCACGTTCCTCTGCTAAAATCTCGAAATTTAGGTACCGATAACTTTTCTTCAAACAACAACACTGATCCTGGGAAATCTCGGCAACAGTTAAAGAAAGAACAAATAACATAGTTTTTTCTTCAACTTATGAACAAAAGAGGTTAGACCACCACATGATCAGAATTTGGTCTCAGTTTGTTTTATATTTTCCACTTTCAAAATCATACTTTAAATCAATACCATTTTGTCCATTTGTTAATAATATACAGTTAAAAGGAAATGAAAACTGAAGAATACACATAAAGAGGAACCAGATTGTAATGGTTATTGTATGTAATATATCTGAAACAAACATATTGTATCAAAGTTTGCTGTAGCATTCTTTTGTAAATGAGAATACAGGTAACTCATTCTGTAGTACTTATGATTGTGATCTGTTCCATTGTTGTGACCAACAAGTCTATCTTTCTTTCTGAAAGCTAGCAAAATTTTCCATTTTGGAAAGTTTTGTTTAAAAAACAAACACGGCTTGCCGGCTCAAACTTTTAGGTTGATTGGTAGTTTGACATAAATTAACATAGTATCTGAGTAGGAGATCGTGAGTTTAAATCTTTGCCAATCAAATTCTTAAGCCTACTAATGAGAGAGAGTATTAGTTGATATAATTAAATTTACTTCAACCAATTAGCTTACGTTAGCTTATGTTTTTGGATTGATTAATGATTTAACATAATTCAACGTAAGAAAATGCATTCTTCTCTTGTCTGATTTGGCTCTGGCTTGGTTCTACTCACAATCACATACAAAGAAGAGAATCCTCTTTTTCCTCTCTACAGTAGGCTTTATGCTGGCGGATTAAAAGATCATCTTTGTGGCAACTTTTCATCCAGTATAACATTTTTTTTAATAATTCTTACTCAACAAATTTTCATTCATTTCTCAAAAATTTCATTTTTGATTATCTTTTCAGCAAATTGATTAAAAATTATTAGTAAACTGATTAAGTTTATTAGCAATTGATTGAGTCTATCAATCAAATTGATTGAGACAAAATATTTTGATCATTTTACATAGATAATTTTTTTTTTTTTAGTATATAGGAACAATCAATCCACTAAACCTAATTTTTTAGTTTATTGGTTGATTTAATATGATATCAAAATAGGAGATTTTGTATACAAACTCTTAAGAAGTTGTTTCTTTAGACGTTTAAATTTTTGGATAACAAAATGTTAAAATCTTGATATAATTAAATGTACTCTGATCTATATCAATTTAAGTTATTAAGTCGGTTTATTTATTAACAAGTTCGATTGACACGGGGTGGCCCGATGTGGCACATGTCGATTGTAAAGTTGTTGAATGCTCGTATATCAGTTGGATTGATTATAAAAGAGAAGCATCTTCATTTGCTTTGTTAAAGGTTCAAATGAAACTGAAAGTTAAATTTTGATTTATACGTTAGGAAACTGTCGTTCATGTTGCCTAAAGTTTGAATATTGAACACAATTTATACCCACAAAGCAGACAGTTCTCTTCAGCAACTCCTCAGATGTAGAAAACAAATCCAGGTAAATATTCCACTTCATAGATCACATTTTCTTTACTCATTTGCTGCTCAATGCCAAATTGGAGATGATTCTCAGTGATGGTTACAGATCATATTTGGAGGGTTTTGTATGGGACTTGTGATAGTGGAAATAACACAGATAATAAAGAAGTAATTAATTACCGCACAATGAAATCACAGTCAACAATCAAGATAAGAATAAAGAGAAAGCTAGAAAGACTATGATTTACGTGATTAGGAAAAACGATGAAAGAGGAATTAGAGTCTTATAAGAGTTTATAAAATGCACTCTCATAACACCCTACTACAATAGTTGGATACTATTATTACATAAAATCCAAATACAAAATATAAACTCAATTGCAATTTCAATTTAAGTTTTGGGGGCGTTGCCCTCGAACTCCCACCAAGGTGTCGCCCGTGGTCACTGACTAGTTGACTAGCCAGTGAGACCCTGGACTAAATAAACGCTGGACATCAAAGTTTAAGACATATATTAATAGGAATCACAGAAGATTAAAAGATTATGGTTTCAATTTATGGTGGTTCTCTCCAAAAATTAATTTTCTAAATATTGTAAGGTCAAACGAGTTGTTACGTGAAAATGATCGTAGTGTGACACATTCATAAATAGGCTAGCTCTACGATTAATATATGTGGTACATATTAGGTTTCTCATAAATTTGTGGGAATTTTTCATGTATAGCAAAAAAAAAAAAAAAAAAAAAAAATCTTGAAAAACACATTTTTAAAGTAATTACATGTATTGTACAAAAGTGGTCTTGTTCAGGTCATAAGACTAAAAATCCCCGCATCTATCAATCTAATTTCTATCATTTTTGCCTTCATTCTATCACTTTCATTTCTATGTTATCGCCAATAGCCGGTATTCGTTGATGCCGTTGAGCTACTGTTCTTTTAGTAAAAAAGTGATGGTTTTACTATATTTGAGATTTAGAAAAAATTTATGCTAAATTTAAAAATATTTTGGTTGTATTTGTGATGGGGGACAATTTCCCTACATGACACGAAACCATAAATGTATAGCTTCCGTGAAGGTTTTCTCATATATATATATATATATATATATATAAATAAAAAAAAGAATGTAGTTAAAATAAGAAAGAGAAGTTAAAAAAAAAAAAGAAATTGAAAAGAGAGAAGTGTGGGGTGGGGGGTGTTTGGGGTCCATAAATGCAATAAAAGCATCACATGCTTGTCCACAAGTTACATAATGAAATACACCCACCCATTTTTTCTTTTATATATAGTTTCATCATTTATAAGGGTAAAAATGTGTCCCCCTCATCCTTTAATTTGCTGTGTCCCCACTATCACCTTAACTACACACATAAACAACTTGTGGCCTTCCTTTATTGTATAAAGAAAGATGATGAGATTCAAATTTTCCTTTTGGCTCAATGGAAAGATAAATATGTAGAATAGCAAAAAGGGTCTAAGGCACTCAATTTCTTTGTTAAAAATATAAAAACTCATATCAGTCTTTATCTCAACACTCATGTTAGTGTTTAATAGACATACAAAAAGTATATTCTTCCTTAACTCTACTTTTGTTTTTTAAAATATAGGTTAAAATATGTTTTTTGGTCCATTTTCTCATTCAATTTTTCTACATGACTTTTATCTTGTCTATAATGATTTGCTTTTCTTGTGTGTTAGAATATTTCGGATAAATTTCAAAAACAAAAATAAGTTTTTTAGGAGGGGTTGATAATCATTTGATTTTTTGTTTTTGGTTTATGAAATTTAAGTCTACAGTTACCTACTTCAACATATAGTTTCAATTACTTTTATAACTACGTATTATTTGTGTTTTTAAAAACCAAAAAAAAGTTTGAAAGCTAAAAAAATAGATTTTGTTAATACTGAAAAATGCTCTAGAATCAACAATAAAAATTTATTTATTGAGGACGAAATTGCCTGCTAAACAAGAAAACTTTAGCACACCGGTCTGGTATAAGCTACAAGGCCTCCATGCCTAAGTCAGTAGAGTACTTGGAGAACATTTTAGAGAGAGAGCTTGAGAGCTTAGCAATGATTTCCAAAGCTTAGTAGCGTATTTTAGCTTGGATTTAAATGGAGAATGACTTTATATTTTATAGCAGTCGGAGTTGTAACCATCGCAACTTACTTAATGGAGGTATAATGGTCAGTCGCTTTGCAACGTCGACCATTTAAGCCGAAATTGAATGTGGGTGTAACTCCAGGCTGTTACAACCTAGAATGTAACATCGATCGTTATTTGGACTAGGTTAACCCTTGCCGGTCCTCACCTCTATGGTCAACCCTTTAGAGGTGTTGCGCCTTCTCGTTGTAACCTTCAGATGTTTACACCTTTGAGGGACATAATCTCAAGTGTTACTTAGACTCAGTCAACTTATCCATAGAAGAGTGCTAACCTCCACAGCTTTCCCCTTATGGGGTGTTCGCCTACTCACTCGACCCCTTTGAGGATCGGTTTTGGACTCAACCAACACTTGCGGGTCCTCACCTCCATGGCTCGCCCCTTATGAGGGTCCTCACCCTCTCGTTGTAACTTTCGGCCACTGCTACCTAATGGTACAATGGTCCTAAGAGTTACTAGGACTCGATCGTATATTGGGAGAAAGAGTCTTGACCTCCACGGCTTGCCCTCCTTTGGGAGGTGTTCATCTTCGACCATCCCTCAGGGATGGGATTTAGACTCGGTGTAAAGACCCGACTCAATTTATGGGTCCAAACGTAGGACTCTTACCCTAATGCATGAATTTTTAACACTTAGATGAAGTGACATGTTCTTAAAATAGAATATTTAAATAAATGGAATAGCTACAATTAATTTCAAAAGCTCTCAAAATAGATTAAGGGTACCCGAGTAAAATCCAAAATAATGAAACATCCTTATTTAAATACCAAAAACCAACACATGCCTTGAAAGTTATGTAGAAGAAACATAAGTAAAATAAAACTGTAAAGTGTCAAGCATGGTCAAATCTAGCTCGATCATCCATCTTGGTACAAACTTGTCATACCTATGAAATTCAACAGTGGAAAGGGTGAGTTTGTGAAAACTCAGTAAAGATCTCCAACTCGGGATCAGACATGAATATAGCCAAAACATGAAATCAACACAACACATATAACAACATGCTCAATAAATAATCAATCAGTTTAGCAGTGAGACGACGACATAGACTAGTTCCCAATGATACAACACTATAATAAGTCCCCAATGAGACGACGACGTGAACTAGCTCCCTATGGAACATCCTGGCCTAACACGCACACTAAACAGTTTACTACAATTTAATAGCATCAACAAGACATCTCATCACAAACAGCTTCAACATACATCATTGCATATTCATATCTATATTCACTTGTTCATTTCTATTTCAAATAGTTATATGATCAAATTAACCATCAATCAATTTATACAAATATCAATAAGTTTAGCAGTCACCACAAAAGACGTCATATTCAGTACATTCATGTATTAAACCACATGATCTCGAGTTGAGGATATGTGTCTCTTACCTTAGTTGATCCCACGAGCAAGTTCGTAAGCTCAAAATAAATGATCGACGAAGGCTAGCGCACGAACGAACCCTAACAAATTAACGGGCAAAACTAGCACCTTTGATTATCAAAATTGGGTTAAGAGCGTCAAAATTAGCAAAGGGGACCTAACTTCGGAAAAACGTGTTTTTGGGACCTGTGACCCGATCAACTCGGTTGACGAGTCAAAGATGGTCAAATCTGGTCAAACATTCAACGGGTCTTACTATTTCTAGCAACAAAGTTTCGGTCCTAATCTACATGGTCAAATTAATCAATTTCCTCAATTAAAATTATCATTATCTTAAGGGGGTCCCACCATTAAAATTATCATTATATATACACACACACACACAATTCCAAGGAATCTACATGGTCAAATAAGTCATGGGTCAACTTGTCAATTTTACATAAGCTTGCTCATACATCTCACTGCCCACTTCATTAGTATCCTTGCAACATTTGGCTTTTGTAGGACTTAGCGTAGAAGAAAGTTGGTTAGCACTAGTATTTTGTGTGCTAAGTATGGTGACAGCCTTCTAGCTAAAGTTACAAGTGCCGGTGCAAGTTTTTCAACTTGAGGATAGCGTGTTTCCACGTCTACCATAGCCTTATTGGTGTAATAGATCGGTCATTGACATCTGTCGCTATCCTTAACCAAAATGGAGCTAATCGCTCTTTCAAAAGTGGCCAAGTATAGGAATAGGTCCTCTCTTGAAAGCGTCTTCCAAAGTAGGGGTGCAACCTCTAAATATGCCATGAGTTCTTCTAGAGCTTTCTCGCATT
This sequence comes from Cyclanthera cordifolia, assembly GCA_037832605.1. Lineage (NCBI taxonomy): Eukaryota > Viridiplantae > Streptophyta > Magnoliopsida > Cucurbitales > Cucurbitaceae > Cyclanthera > Cyclanthera cordifolia. Next base: position 3,614,068 of record JBBMEG010000003.1, read on the forward strand.
CTAGGGTCCATTCGAACTTTCCCTTGTTCTTCAGTATTTTGAAGAAGGGTAGGCATTTATTGGTAGCTCGACTTATATAGGGCTGCCAGTTTCTCATTCAAGCTTTATAGCTGCTTCAAGTTCTAGGGAGGTGTCGACTCTAGCACGGCTCGTACCTTTTCTAGGTTGGCTTCAATTCCTAATTAGTGCCCAAGGAAACCTACAAAATTACCCAAGCACACCTCGAACGCACACTTGCTGGGGTTAAGCTTTTCCAGATACTATCATTAGGTGTGGAAAGCCTTCAGCAGGTTAGCCTAATGTCCTTCCATCTATTTGCTTTTGACTAGCATGTCATCCACGTAAATCTCTTTGATCTTGCCAATTATATGGGCAAACATTTTTTTGACCAGCCTTTGGTAGGTAGCTCATGCTTTTTTCAAGCCAAATTGCATAACATTGTAGCAGTACAGGCAGCTACTAGTGACAAATGAGGTTTTCTCTTGGTCGTCGGGGTGCATTCTCATTTGGTTATACCCTGAGTAGGCGTCCGAGAAAGTTAACAGCTCGTGTCCCACTGTCTCATCCACTAATTGGTTTATGCGAGGGAGTGGAAAGCTTTCTTTTGAACACGTCTTTTGAGGTATGTGAAGTCGATGCACGCTCTCCACTTGTCGTTGGCTTCTTCACCAAGACAATCTTAGAGAGCCATTCGGGGTAATGAACCTCCTGAATGAAATTTATCTTGATCAACTCCTCTACTTACTCGGTGATGACTTCATTTTGTTCATTGTTGAACGGTTTTCTTTTCTAGCGCACTAGCTTATGGTCACGATCAATGTTGAGTCGATGGACCATAATCTTCAGGTATACCCCCAACATGTTGTCGTCTGACCAAGCAAAGATGTTTGCATTCTTTTTCAAGAATGATATGAGACTCTCTCTTTTTCTAAGGTCTAGGCCAGTACCGATGCTAACCACTTGGTTTCGCTCAGCAATGGTACAACCTCTAACTTTTCTACAGGTTCTCCCCTGCCTTGTTCTACTCCTCTGGGAGAGGTGTTTAGGTATATTTCCAAGGATTGACTTTCCTCAGGTGCTATCTTTGGGACAGGCTCGCCTGAGACCAACTCCTCATTTATGACTTTTACATCTATTGCTCTTACGACTCCTCGTAAGGTTGTGTGGTAGTACTCCTTGGAAGCTAGTTATTCTCCTGAGATCTAGCCTACCCCCATAGGAGTAGAAAATTTCAATAACTGATGGTAGGTGGACGACACTACTCTCAGCCTGTGTAATGTAGGCCTTCACAGTATTTCATTGTATGTAGAGCTATCGTTCACCACCAGGAAGTTAACAAAATGTAAGACTACGTTGTTCCCTTTGCTAAAAGTTACTAGAATCTTTATCAAACCTTCTCGGATTAGACTGCTCCCACAAATATGACTAGAGGTGTCGTATTTGGCTTAAGCCTTTCTTTACCCAACTACGTGGCGTTGAAAGATTTTAATGACATCACATTCACCAAACTACCTCCATCGATGAGAATTCTTTTAATACGGATGTTGGAGATAATGAAGGATACCACCAATGCTCATTATGCGGCTTGTACATCGTGAAGGCTCGTGTTGTGGAAAAATCTAAAAGTTCATTAGTACCTTCTGTCATTCTTACCTTTTCACCTTTGAGTACCCCTCTGCCTTGCCTCACTTTATCTTTGCAACTCTTGTTGGATTTGCCTCCAGCAGGTCTTTATAGGATTGTCTGAATCTCTTAAGGCGGTGGTGAGTTTTTTTCTCCCTTTTTCTTATTACCTTTTCCGACCTACTTCCTCATATGCCTCATTCAGATGAAGAATTATATGGGCTCTTTCAGGTCATAGCAGTCTAAGGTTGCATGGTCGTGATCTCTATGAAATAGGCAATATTTGCTCTTACTTTGCTTTTTGGCTTATGCCTTGATCTTTCTTGGCCACTGAAGCACCTCATTATCTTGGATATTCATCAAATTCTACTCTGTTGGTACCACAGTTGGAGTAAACTTTTAGAATCGACTGGTAGTACCCTTTGCAGACATACTTCTCCTTTCACTCTAGACATTCTTCCGCCCTTTGTTTGTGTGATTCCTTATGTTTGGAGTCACGCTTAATAGTCATCTTTTCGCATTCTGGAACTGAACGCCTTTCTTTCCCTCGGGAATTCACTAATTCTTCAGCATTCATGTATTTTTCTGCCTGGTGAGTAGCAACACACATGTAAATGAGGCTTTCTTTCCTAAGGACCATAGGAATTTCTCATCCTTAAGTTCAACCACGACTACTGTTAGTGTCGTATCGATGGTGTACCCTTCAGCTTGTAGAACTTCGTTGTTGAAACGTGTTATGTACTCATGTACAGTTTCATAGCTCATTTGCTTTACAGTCAATAGATGTGTGACCGGTTTCTTCTAATCTCGTCCACCCAAGAATTAGGTGACGATGGCTCTTGCTTGCTCCCAGAATGAGGAAATCGATTTCTGTTTGTGCTGCCTGAACCATCTCTTCATAGATCTTGTGAGCATGAAAGAGAACGCCTTGCATTTAATCGCATCTCGAACTCCACGGAGTTCCGTCCATGACCGAAACTTGTCTGAGTATTCTACGAGATCCTTGGACCTATCGTAACGTTTTAATGTAGGCAATTTGAACTTCGACGGGACCGCCTCCTCCATAATCTTATTAGTAAATGAAGTATCAACCTATCAACTAAATTGTCCAGGTCTAGTCCGTCTTGGTCTTGTTCTTTCTTCATATCACCAAGATGGTCCTGGAGAATGCGTAACTGAGCTAACCAAGGTTGGTCTATAGCTCTGTTAGGCACCCCCTCTTTACGCCGCTGGTTGATTTCTATTCTCAAGTCTGTTCTCAAGTCTGTTCCCGTTTCATTGGAACTTCAGACTCTCAAAAGCTGAGTCCAGGTTCTTTGTGAGTTGTTCCATGACTGGCAGCTCCTAAGTAATTATGTTCTAGAGTCACCTCATCTACTTCGAGAGGCTACTTGGTGCACCACCATGCTCCCTTCTTCGATCGTTACCCCCAAGTCGAAGACGATCGATCGATGTTGGGTGTCGAGAGGAAATCTATCTTAGAGCCTCGATAGCTGGAGTTTTCCCTCTCGTATGGTCCCGTACCAAAAGTGTAGATCTTCTCGTCGTAGCTTGCTCCCTAGTAGTTGGATGTGTCACCACCTCCTGTGGTGTTTGTTCATTTTTAGCAAAGGCAGCCTGGGTTGGATGAGATTGTTTGACTAACTCCATCAAATGATCTTGGATCTTTGCCAATCCTTGCATTTGTTCCTTCAAGGGTGTGAACCCCAGGTCAGTTTGCTCTACTTCCTGCCTAGGCTCCCCACCCTCAGGTTCCAGACAGATCTCGACTAGATCTTGCTCTTGTCTCCTTGTAGTAACTCTTCTTGGAGCATGTTTATTGTTCGAATCTCCGTTAACAACATGGTTTTTGTGACTTAGGCTATTTTTCCTCTTGAAGAAGAAAAGCGAAAAGATTTAGCTTTTTGGATAGAACGCAAAATAGTTCCCACGGACGGTGCCAAGTGTTGATATTGAAAAATGGTACTTCAAAATCAATGATAAAGATTTGTTTATCGAGGGCAAAACAAGAAACTAGCACACTGGTGTGGTGTGAACCACAAGGCCTCCAAAGCCTAAGTCAGTAGGCTATTTGGGGTGTATTTTAGAGAGAGAGCTTAAGAGCTTAGTAATGGCTTACAGAGCTTAGTAGTGTATTTCGGCTTTGAATTAAATAGAGAATAACTTAACATTTTATAGCAGTCGAAGTTGTAACCACCACAATTCACTTAATGGCGGTATAATGGTCAACCATTTTGCAACGCCGACCATTTAAGCGGGGAAAGAATGTGGGTGTAACTCCAAGGTTGTTACAACCTAGAAATGTAATAGCTCGGTCATTATTTGGACTTGGTCAACCCTTGCATGTTCACCTTCATGGCCAACCTTTTGTAGGTGTGGACCTTCTCGTTGTAACCTTCAAACGTTTACACATTCGAGGCATAACAATCTTAAGTGTTACTTGGACTCAGTCGACTCATCCATAGCAAAGTCCTAACCTCCACGACTTTCCCCTTTGGGGGTGTTCGCATACTCGTTTGACCCCCTTCAGGATCAGTTTTTACTCGACTAACCCTTGTGGGTCCTCACCTCCACGGCTCGGCCCTTATAAAGGTCTTCACCCTCTTGATCGTATCTTGAGGGAGAGTCTTGACCTATACGGCTTGTCCCCGTTATGAGGGCTGTTCACCTTCGAGCGTCGCCTCAGAAATAAACTTTGGACTCGGTTACCCTTGCGGGCTTCACCTCCATCGTTTGCCCTTTTTAGGGGTGTTCATCTCTCGGCATGATTTCGCCCATTATCAGCAGACCTAGTTATCACTTGAACTTGGTCGCCTCTTAAGGGAGTCCAAACCTTTAGAGCTTGCCCCCAAGGGGTTGTCACCTTCGTTGGCCGACCCTCAAGGGGTCAAAGCCGTAAGGGTCGACCCGTAGCTACAAGGGGTAAAAGCTGCAAAGGCCGATCCTCGAAGGGGTAAAAGCTGCAAGGGCCGATCCCTAAGGGATCAAGGTCTTTTTTAGCCGACCCCGGAGGGAGTTGAAGTAATTTGGCAAACCCTCAAGGGGTCAAGGCCGTTCTAAGCTAACCCCGGGAGTGGTCGGAGTAGTTTAACCGACTCCTAGAAGGGGTCGAGGTCGTTTGATCGACCTCTAGAAGGGGTCGAGGTAGTTTAGCCGACCCCCTTAGTGGTCAAGGCCTTCCTTGGTCAACCCTGATGGATTTGGCCTTGTCCGAGTATTCTGGGATATATTTTACTTATAAGAGCTTTCAAATATTTATTTTTGTTTATGAAATTTAATTAGAATTCACATACATAATGAGAAAATAAAACATAAGTAGAGAATTTGGACAAATACAAACTTAAATTTCAAAAACAAAAAACAAAAAACTAAGGCCTCGTTTAATAGTCATTTGGTTTTTTTTTTTTTTTAGTTTTTAAAATTTAAGTTCACAAGTAGTACTCCAACACATAATATTCATTGTTATATCTACATTTTATTTATGTTCTAAAAACAAATCAAAATTTGAAAGCTAAAAAACGTAGGTTCTTTGTAACTGTTACGTTTGTAAGATTTAGTTAGGATTAACTTAGTTTCTTACGTGAAGATGAAATCATATTAGATAATTTTAGTAAATACAAGCTTAATTTTCTTTAAAAAAAACCAAATGGTTATCAAATGGCCCTAAATGATTATCAAACAACAACTTAATTTTCATTTTCTTTGGGTTTATAAACATTCTAAAAAGTAAGCAAAAGGGTAGTTGGCGTGTTGGTTTCAGTTTTTGGTAATCAATTCAATACCACTATCACAAGTTTGACCTTGAAAATCGTTATATTGCTCTCATTTATTAGAGAGAAGTAGTGCCCTCTATGTCCGATTTGTGTAAAGGCCCGACCCAAACTATGGTCATATCTAAGCATTTACCTTAGATGCATGAGTAGTGCCCTCTATGTAGCCTTTGTGTAAAGGTTCAACCCAGACTAGGGTCTCATCTAGGAATTTACCCTAGATGCATGAGTTAACCAACCTTTAATTTCTAGAGACATGTTAAATAGTACGAAAGAAATCATAATAAGCGTCATTTTTTGTAAAGCCCAGACAATGAAGTATTACATCAAGAAAAATAATTAATCAATGAATTGTATTGTCAGTGGTAACCCTTAGATGGTATTTATCTACCCATCAAGGCTTATGACGACAATAATGAATCAAAAATAATAGTACAAGGTCGTTCGCCTAGGTAACATATGTAACATTATTACCTGTCAGGACTTATGATGATAATATAATGTGTCTTGGTATTGTTAAAAACGAGATTACCTGTCAGGTCTTATCATGAATTAGATATTATACCTAGGTATCTCATGGTGATTGCCTACTAGGTCTTAAAATGAAGTATGAAAGCATGCATGGGTATTATATGAAAATAATTACCTTCTAAGTCCTACGGTCAATAAAGATGAGTGCTCAGGTATCATAGGTAAATGGATTACCTACCAGGTCTTATAATAACAAAGAAACGCGGAAACATAACATGATGACAGGCTAACAAGGTATGACAATATAACGTGCTCGCATAACAGAACAACATGTGTAACATATATATCATGTTTACCTAGCATCGGTTCATAATACAACTCATTAAAACATTCGAATCAATAAAAACAAAACATGTAAGACATACATTAGTCATAACAATTCATCTAGAATCCATATATTATACAGTCTAATTACTCATAAATATGCTTATAAATACCCACATGATCTCAAGCTTGGGTAAAAGTCCGTTAGCTTGGCTGAAATCCACTAAGATTGCTAAAAAAACTCGAACTACGGCTGATGAAAGTTTACCCAACAAAAACTCGCCAAGACAATATCAAGGAGTCAAACATAACACCATAAACCATCAAAATTGAACCCAGAACAATGTCGAAAATACCTAAATAGACTACCCGGAAAATACCTCAAGCAAAGAGCGGTGGCGTGTGGCTGGAAAAATCACTGTCGCGTGAAGAAACAAGCAGCGGCGAGTGAATCAAACGCGCAGAGGACAAAATTTATAGGTTTCAGATGTCTGGCATGCACTAAGTGGGCAAAGGAAGGTTCGGGAAGTGCACTCAATAGGCTCGAAAAGCGCTGAGTATTTCGAATCAGCTGGTTGCTTAGGGTTCGTTGATTAGAGCTGAAGGCAATGTCGACACTCATTGACAAGCTGATGTTTCTAGAGTATTGAAATGTTGAAGATGAACGATAGAATCTAAATGTTGAATGAGAGAATCGAAAGACTTGAACGAAAATTTGGGAGAACGTGTAATCGTGTGCATAAAATGATAGACTACTTTTAAAGTGAGCGATAGACTACAATTAAAGTGAGTGATAGACTACATGAAAATTGATAGAAATCTATGACTATGAGCTTCAAACGTGATTTTTTTTTTTTGACAGGCCTAGCATGGGCTTTTTGGTCTTTTAAATTGGGCCACCCATTTTTTCTGCGATAAACATGATATTTTTATTATTTTTTTTATTATTATTATACATGCAAAATCCCCGGCAACAAAAATAACTCTCTCATCTCCCATCTGCTTAAGATAACACTAAATTTTGTCACATTGGATTATTTTTTGGAATAAAACAAACTAATTTATCAAGATCCACCAAACATGTCCTTGAACTGTGAAACAGAAGCAGTCGGTTAACTTTTCC
>JBBMEG010000003.1:3621478-3633483 GCA_037832605.1 Cyclanthera cordifolia
TTCTTTAACAATTTACCTTCTATTTATATTATGATAGATACATTATAAAGACTTAAAATATGCACATATTTTTTTATATATAAATTAATATAAAAACTTTTATTAACAATTTAACTTTTTAATATTTATATTTTGAAAACATAAAATTATTTAATATAAATTTGAAAAGATTTAAAAAAAAATCTAAAATAAATATACACATATTTACATTAACTAACTTTAAGACAATTTAAAGAACTCAAGTCAATAAAATTTCATTTATTTGAATTTAACAAATTTAAATAAATTAATAATCAAAGAGAATATTTGTTAAATTAGATTGGTTTTAATTATTTAGATTGGTTTTAATTATTGTTGTCCAAGTTCCTTTTTTTTTTTTTTTTTAACACACCCCATGTCCTCTACCTTTCATTATTTTATTCTCGTCCTTCTTACCCCTTTTGACTTTATTTTTTCTTCATTTTGTCTTGTTTCCGAATCTCTTCCAAATACTAAATGCCACTCACAATTTCACATCCTAAGCACAATTTTTAAGATATTGCCTTTTTATTTCTATTTAACTATTCTAGTTACATGTTATTTTATTTGTTTCTCTTGTAATCCTAACCTCATGTGGAGTTGTTTACAACATGGTTTAAAATAGTGTTTTAATTTGTATTAGAGCACAGAAGTTGTATAGGTTAATTATATTTTATAGTCATAAACTACTTACATAACACAAAATTAGAGTCATTGTATTATCTCTTACGGTGCTTAACCATGCATTATCAAAAAAGTGTCATGGTTGAACTATTTATGAAAGTATATTGTAGTCATAATAGTAACATTAATGATAGATATACATAGTTATTGAATGTATATTAAGGACATAAATATGGTGTCAACATAGATCAAGTTATGACACTATTTTGTAGTCATCAATTCATCTATGCCAAATATCTCGGTGTTCAGGTTGAAATAATGCTAATGGGATTGTACTATGCCAGGCTTCATATATATCTGACTTATTGCATAGGCTACATTTTCATAATTTAAAAGCTGAGTCAACACCTATGACGCTTGCTTCCAAGTTTTCCTATCATAAATAAATTGTTCTCTATCCCGGCTCTATATAGAAGCACCCTTGGCTGCCTTCACTATGTCCTTCTCACTCGTCCAGATATTGCTTTTGTTGTTAATAATTCAAGTCAGTATGCCCATTGTCCTATTTAAGCACATTGGCAGTCCTTAAAACGTATTCTTCGATACCTTAAAGGCACTCTTCAATTTGGTATTGCCATTCATTCTGCTGCCTCCATGACCATTACTGAGTTCTCGGATGCTGATTGGGCAGCTTGCAACATTGACAGACGCTCCAAAGGTGGATATTGTGTGTACCTCGGGTTTACTTTGGTTTTATGGTCCTCTAAAAAGCAACTTGTTGTTTCCTGCTCTAGCATGGAATATGAATATCGTCACTAGCTGATGTTGTTTGTGAAATACAATGAATTCAATCTCTTCTTTCCAAACTCTACATTTTGGTTCATGCCACACCCATCACTTGGTTTGATAATTTAAGTGTCGCTGCCTTGGCTCGCAAACCAATTGTCCATGGTCGTGCATTACATATTGAGATAGACATTCACTTCATCTGTGAACAAATCATTCACAGATAACTTGATGTTCGATATGTACCCATTGATCATCATAAGCTATTTTTGGCACTCGTTTCCAGTTTTTTCGTGACAAACTTGATTTTGTTGTCTATCTGTCGTGTTTAAGGGGCGATGTTAAAGCCACGACCCAATCTCAAACTATCAGCTCTACGTAGACATGGATAACTCTTTTGATTAATTGTTGTGTAAATGACAATAATCGAATTGCTTTTATAATGCTCAGCCCTCTAGTTGAAACTTACTCAAACTTAAGAACGACAACCACCATGGTGTCAAAGAAGAGTAGACGTTGAGCATTCTCTAAGGAGAGTTACAACCAGAGAACATGACAACGCTCATGTCGAGAACCACCCAAATCTTGAGAGTATACTAACTAGGCAAGAACCAGAGTGTTCTGATCCGAAGTTCGTAGCTTTGGAAGAATAGGTACGAGGAATGATAGAGAATTTGAGTCATCTGATGGAGCTACTCCAACAACCTTCTCTAGCTCACGCTACCACCGGTGAAAATCGGCAAGCATCGTAGAAGGTGGTAAGGCGACGAACCACCAAAACGAAGGCTGCGGCGGAAAAATTAGCACCTTTAGTTCAGAACCCTACCAAAGGGAAAGTCCCAGCCATTGAGACTCAGAGAGAAGCTCCTCCCAAAAACCCCAGACCAGTCGAATGACTTCGACTGGGCAATAATGATTGAAGGAGGGAGCACTCGGTTCACCAAAGAATCGGTTCCCGAAGCGAAGGTCGTTCAATAACGCAATTTGTCCAGAGCATCCAGCCGCGGAGCACCGCTCAAGGGTCATCCACACAACGCCCTTCAAAGACCCCAAGTGGCCGAGAGACTAGATTAGACTTGGGAACGGACCTGAGAGACGTGATCAATCAGGCCAGGCAGAGCTGAGGAACCAACCTTGGTTTGCTTAGCTTCGGCTCCTACAAAATCAGTTGGGGGACATGAAGAAGGCACAAGAGCAGGACAGACTCGACCTGGACAATTTGGTCAAAGAAGTCGACCCTCTTTTCATTGACAAGATCATGGAGGAGTCCGTCCCAGTAAAATTTAAACTTCCGAGATCAAGGTGTACGCGAGTCTACGGATCTCGTAGAGCATTTAGATTCTTATCAGGTATGGATGAAACTCCATGGAGTTCGAGATGCAATCAAGTGTCGAGCGTTCTCAATCACGCTCACTAGACTAGCTAGAAGGTGGTTCAAACAGTTGAAACGAAAATCCATTGCCTCATTTAAGGAGCTGGCCAGAGCTTTTGTCAAAAAATTCTTAGGTTACTCATCTACTGATCGTGAAACAGTGGTACCATGAGACCTTTCGGGAGTACATAGCACGCTTCAACAATGAGGCGTTGCAAGTAAAAGGATACACTGATGGTACGACTCTTACGTCGGTCGTGGTCGGGCTTAGAGCCGAGAAATTCCTCTGGCCGCTAGGGAAGAAAGGCACTCACATATGTCGAGTTGTTGATGCGGGCGCAAAAACATATGAGCGCGGGGAAGTTGATCAATTCCTAATGAGGTATTGAAGGAAGACACTTCATTCTAGAGCGTGAGAAGCCAACAAGTTATCGTGAGTTCGACTACGAGGAGTCACAAAAGCGAAGGGCAGAGGAACGCCCAATAAAGAAAGATAAGATCGACCGAGAAGGGGTTAGAGCTCTCTATACACTCTCCTAAATCCGTTTACTGACTTAGGCATGCCTAATTTTGTCTTTTTTGCAGGCAAATTTGTCCTCGGTAAATAAACTGTACTGTTGATCCTAGTTGACCATTTTTCGACATCAACACCTATACCATAAAGTAATAAGAATTTTATTTAATACTCAATAGTCTAAATTTAATTTAGATGATTAAAAATGCTTTGTAACCTTTTGTTTTATATGGTTTACCTTCTCAATTTTCTTCTTGTATTTTATATTAAATTTGTATCTAATTAGAATATTGATTATATCGTTGTGTTGTAATTTTTGAATATATTAATTTATTTTTTATTTTTTATCAGCAAGTGTTTGGTCATCTTAATTATTTTCGCACAACAATATAAAAGGATAAGAAACATATCTACGCTGTAAATAAATTAGGAACGTGCATGTTTTTCCAAACACTGTTTTTAATTCAGTTTAAAACACATTAATTAAACTTAAAAACACATATTATATTACATAATTCATAAATATCGTATGAAGACTTTTTCAAACTTGTCTTAAATTCATTTTTCATGCTGATTGTCAAATATAAAAAGTTCATTACTACTCTATTTTAGATGGCCAAAGAAATGTACTCAAAGAATTATCTAAATATTACTTTATCAATAAAGATCCAGATATGCACTTTGTTTAAAGGCAAGATATGATAAAACTAAAACCACGTGATTAACTTGATCATCCAAAAAAAAATGACAAATTTATGGCCATGACTTGAAGCCGAGGTTTAAGTTTGCTAGAAATAGGTGAATGGTCATTATTGGCCAACCATCCCAAATCATTAAAAGACATCACATATCCTGGGGAATGAGGTTGTGATATAAAAATTGAGAGCATTTCTCAATGTAAGAAAATTTGTTATACATTGTAAAACATAAAGCTTTAACTCCTATTTTTAATAAAGTTCTTCTATCCTTACATGTGATTTTTACCCTAACTTATTTCGAGGTGTCCTCATAAAATTATTGTGTCATTTTTTCTCTTCTTCTTTCTCTTCATTATTGTTATTATTCTCAGTCTATTTTAGCTGCAACTCTGCTCTATTTGGTTAAATAATCCAACAAATGGTATTAGAGTATGGTTCTTGGTGTAAATATCTAATTATCATCTGCTCTGTGGTTGCCAACTAGAAGTAGATCATCCACATCAGAAAATAAGTTAGATACTTTTCGTCTTTATTGAAAGACAAGCAAATTTTTTACACTGGTAGAAGAAATTGCTGCACAGTTCGAGATTGAGAAGTCAACGAGACTAATATCTCGTTGTGGAAGATGAAGATGAAGGCTATCTTGAGAAAAGATCACTATCTTGCAACTCATCGACAAAATTAGGCCAGTGAACGCCATAGATGATAAAAAGTGGAACGGGTTGGAGGGAATGTTATTGCAAATCTTCATCTAGTGTTGTCAAGCATAGAGTATAAGAAAATTGCATAAGAGATTTAAGAATGTAACAAATGAATATAAAATATCCCAAATTACTCGATGAAGGTTAGGGCCCCACCCTAGGGCCGACCAAGCCAAAGCCGACCCCCTAGGGCGACCAAATGGAGGCCTGGAACCCCAGGGGGTCAGCCAAGTCCATGCCGACCCCCCGGGAGTCAACCAAGCCAACGCCAACCCCCCGGGGTCGGCCAAGTAAGTCCGACTCCTCTAGGGGTCGGCCAAGGAACGCCTAGACCCCCCAGGGGTCGGCCCTTGCAGCCTCAACCCTCCCGGGTCCGGCAAAAGATGGCGAACACCCATTATAGGGAAAGTCGTGGAGGTCAGGACTCCCTAGAGTCGACTGAGTCCAAGTAACGACTGGATCTACTGATAACGGCCAGGTGTTACGCCGAGTAGGCCAGCCCAGGTGAGTTGGTCATGGAGGTCAGGACTCTCCGATGGACGAGTCGGCTGAGTCCAAGTGACGACTAAGGACGCTGCACCCCGTGGTGTCCTAGTGTTACAACGAGTAGGCCAGCCCGAGTGGGTTGGTTGTGGAGGTCAGGACTCTCCGAAGAGTCGATCGAGTCCAAGTAGCGTACAGAAACGCTGCATCCTACGGCGTCCCTCCGTTACAACGAGTAGGTCAACCTCAGTGGGTTGGTTGTGGAGGTCAAGACACCCCCTAGAGTTGACCAAGCCCAAGTAACTCATGGAGACGCTGCACCCCGCGGCGTCCCCAGTTACAACGAGTAGGCCAACCCGAGTGGGTTGGCCGTGGAGGTTAGGACTCTCCTGTGAACTAGTCAACCGAGTCCAAGTAACGTTTAGGAACGATGCACCCTGTAGAGTCCTAGGGTTACAACAAGTAGGCCAACCTGAGTGGGTTGGTCGTGGAGGTTAGGACTCTCCCCCCAGGAGTCGACCGAGTCCAAGTAGCGCAAGGAGATGTTGCACCCCGTGTCGTCCCCAGTTACAACGAGTGTTGGTCGTGGAGCTGAGGACCCGTAAGGGTTGACCGAGTCCAAAGTCGACCTCTGAGGAGGACGGTCGAGTAGGCCAACCCTAGTGAGTTGGTCGTGGAGGTTAGGACTTTCCTATGGATAAGTTGACCAAGTCCAAGTAGTGCTCGGATACGCTACACACCCGTAGCGTCCTATCGTTACAACGAGAAGGCTGCACCCCTAAAGGGTCGGCCATGGAGGTGACCTGCTAAGGTTGACCGAGTCCAAGTAACTTCGAAGTCAAAGCCATTACACCTCCAAAGGGTAACGATCAAGAGTTACGCCAGTATTCATACCCGGCTTAATGACACACGTTTCTAACGGCCGACCATTAAGCCGCTCATAAGTGAGCTGCAGCGGTTACGAAACCGACTGCTATATGAAGTCAATTCTTTCTCCATTCCAAGGGGATGAATCTTAAGCTAAACCACGCTAAGTATTCTTGTGTCATTCTTAATTCTAAAGTTCTCTAAATTATTCTCCTAAAGCTTCTACTGACTTAGGCATCAGAGGCCCTGTGGCTCACAACACACCGGTGTAAAATAAATATCTGTGATATCTGTTGACCATTTTTCGAGATCAACAATATATATATTAATTATTTAAGTTTCTAAATAGTATTTTCTATTTGTTAAGATTTTGACCTCTGAAAAAAGACAGTTTAAATAAAATCTCCTATATTATGGATTTATTGTGGTTTTAACCGCCGGTCTAAACCCACAAATCTATTTTGACGGAAAAAGAAATACATAGAAGAATAAGCGTAAGATTATTAAGTTATTCTCACCCTATTTCTTGAATTATATTTTCGTCCATGGAAGTCTATTTCAAAGATGATTTTAATTTTGTTTTTACTTTTCTTTGATGGATAATGGTGAAATTCATTTTGAAAATCTTTTACCTTAAATGTTCTAGATTTTTTTGTTTATTAATTTTTTAATCATAAGACCCTGATTTAAAGTTTTTTACCAACAAGACTATTATTTGTAGTTTTGATCACATGAAATATGTATAATATAAGGATTTTACAATAATTTTACAACACTTTTTCATATGTGAATTTTTGTCATTAAAGATGTCAAACCTGGATTCTTTTAGAGTTGGAAATCTTGGAAAGTTTATTTGCAAAGTAAACAACTTTCCGTTTTGTTTGGACTAATATATATGATTTAATTTTGAAGTTTTTTTAATGTTATATTCATAGAAATCTATATGGTAATTGGTTTGTATTGGACAATATTAATATCATCAATTTTAATATGTTTTAATTGAATTTTAGAGTGCTTTAACTCAACGGTGCAATGACGTGGTACTGGTATAGTGAACATATTAGCAGAATTATCATTAGTTTCTACTTTTATCACATTAACCATCTTCTCATTTCGCACATATGGTACCTCACATCTATGTGCTTAGTTCTTTCATGATGTAATTGATGCTTGGCAAGACAAATCGCTCCCAGACTATCACAATACAAAATTGCATGATCATGATATTGGCCAAGATCACTAACTACCCCTTTCAAACCATATTCCCTCTTTAGCTACTCCTGTCAATGACATATACTCTACATCGATTGTAGATAGAGTAATTGAATGTTGTAGGGAGCCTTTCAACTAACAATAGAACCACCAAAAGTTAAAACATATCCAGTCATAGGCCTTCTACTGTCGACATCTCCAGCATAGTGAGAACCGGAATATCCAGGAACTAAACACTCTGTCTCATTCCCATATACAAGACCCACATCAGATGTACCTCTAAGGACCCGACCCAACACGGAGTCCAAACCCAGGGCCTTAACCTCTTATGCATGAGTTAAATAATAGTAAACTGACATAGACATGCTAAAATATCAATTCCATTATTTGAAATAATTTAAAAACATGTCAATGTTCAAGGGTACCCAGAAAACAATAAAATAAGTAGATACTATCTTAGCATGTCTCAAATCAAATAGTTCATGCTTCAAAATAAGAAAACAACGATAACCATATGAAATAAACGCCTAAACTCTAGTGCAGCTTGCCATGGTCACACGAACTTCAGCTTAACCATCCCGGTTCACCTATGAGTACCTGGGGATTCCACAATGGAAAAGAGTGAGTTCGCGAAAACTCAATAAGGGTCCCAGCATGGGATATAACAAGAACAACATATAATCAGGGAAACACGAAGTAACATGATTACACAATATCTCAATCTTTCATCTTTAGCCCAAATTTTATCTATAACTCAAACATTAACTTCATCTTGAAACACAAATCTTTATCTTTAAACTTGGTAACCTAAACTAGTGTGAGAGTACATCGGCGAGCCCAAACAATCTGGTTGCCGCTAGGCTTTGAACACTCACGTGAAATGGTAGATCAAAGACCCTTCGTAGTGGATATCTCTCAACTCACACTCCTACCACGACACCTAGGAAAAGTCAAGCGAATTGGGTAGGTATGGCTAATCGGGTGGCACTCCGATCCCTAACACTACCGCGAAGTAGGAATATTTTCCTCAATGCTAGGCATCTAAACTATTCCCTTATCCGAGTCTAACGATCAAGACACTTTTGACTTAAGCATAGCTCGTGCTCTATAAACTCTTGCCCCTTTGAGACCTTTAATTCAGTATACCTCGGTGGTTCCCTTTGGAACACCTAACTTGGTTACTCAATCTCGATTCCCTTTGAAACAGTTAAACTCGACTAATCATGAATGGCTCCTTGGAACACCTAATAGAAATATCGATCATGGCCCCCCTTTGGAACAATCAACCCTAAACAAGTCATAAATCCTCGGACCTAGATAACCTGATTATAATTTGATTAACAATCGAAGCAATAAAAGAGTAAACAATCTCCGAAATCACGTTGAAACAGTTCAAGTATATCATACAAGACATTCTAAAACTTCATACTCAATCAGATCATACTTTCATTAGGCTTAAACGTTCTAGATCTATCTCGATTATAGATAAGAAGCAACATAGAACATTAACAGTCTCGAGAAGTAACTATTCATAACAACATGTTAAACAATGCCTAACTAATTATAAATATGCTACAGATTTACCACATTGATCACACACTGGGGAAACAGTCCCTTACCTTGGCCGAAAACCGGTTGAAACGACCCATGGAACTCGAGACTAGGATTCCCAAAAGAATTTCCACATAAAAGTGGTCATATAGGACAGATTGGTGAGAATCGGCTCTTAAACCCCCCCCCCCCCCCCAAATTGTCTTAGAACACGGGATTTACCTTAGTGGCAAAGTCGGGAATTTTTTAGACACCACAGACGGCGGCGCCGATGGCAGCGCTTGAGAATCCAACGACGACAGGTGGGGAAACTCGCTGGCGCGTGAAGCGCGTTTGGAAACTTGTTCGAGAACAGGATTGGGCGCGTCAAGAGGCTCGAGAACGCGCGTATGAGGCTCGGATTGGCTCTGGGCTAGCTTCGGGACACACTACAGGTTCGGCTACACATGACCTATACCGAAGCTGAGAAGAAGAATGGCTGGGGTTGATGGATACAGAGGCAGGCGGGGATTGGCTGACAAGGCGGCGTGCGGTGATTGGTGCAGGCAGCGACTAACGATGATTGGCCGGTGGAGGCCGCACTGACGCATTCACTGCTTGCCAAATTGATTGCTTTCCTCAGACATGGGAACCAATGCGGCGTAGACACATGGCTCCTCGAGGTTGGTTGCACGGTTGACGAGGCGGCGACACAAAAACTCACACGGCGGTTGCACGGAAAATTGAGGGAAATCTCTCGGTTTTAGTGACGACGCTGCAATCATTATGCGATAATGACCTAATGATAGGTATTTATAACCTTTGTCCTATTCCCTAATTTGTCCTATAGTGCAAAAATTACAAATTTGCCCCTAAATCACCAAAATTACAATTTTAACCTCCTTTTCCAAATTCCAACCTTATGACCCCAAGGGTATTTTCGTCCAAATACTATAAATAACAAATTCTCCAATTATCTTTAATTTAAACTTATAAAATCTTATTTTAATTTACATTCTAAGGGGAAAATTAGGGTTGTTACAAGATCTCATTGTAGTCAACCCTTTCTTTCAGTGTGAACTCTCTTACAACAACATGAGCTTTATACTTTATCCCTTCAGCAGGTGAGATTCTTTCATTCTTCTTAAATACCCATTTGCAATTTACAATTTTCTTTTTATAGGTCGTTTAACTAGCTCTCAAGTCTTCTTCTTATCCAGAGACGTCGTTTTATCACCTATTGCAGCAAGTCAAAGCCACTCACTACATGAAATAACTTCTTTATAAGTGGATGGTTCATGAGAATTCACCTCTTCTCCAACATGAAATAACTTTTTATAAGTGGATGGTTCATGAGAATTCACCTCTTCTCCAACCTACAATGCATAAGCAGTAATATCCCCATAGTCATATCTCTTTGAAGCTCCAACTCTAATTCGTCTAGCTATGTCAAAAGTTATATTGTGCTGACGAACTTCCATACTAGAAGATTGACCAATGGTATCATTTTCTATAGCAATAGTTGGCATATCTGACACATTTGATTCCTCTTCAGCAACGTGTTAGTCTCTTTCTCCACCTTGGTATTGTGATTCACCTTAATTGAAATTGAATTGCAGCTCCACCTTCTTATCAACACCACTACTTTCATCAAAGGTTACATTACGACTATGTATAACTCTATTCTTTGAAAAAACCATATTTTATACACTTTAACTCTATTCTCATAACCTACAAACACATTTTGTTTGCTCTTGGTTCTAATTTGCTCTCATTGACATTAATAAACATTACAGCAAAAAACTTTCAACAAAGAATAATCTGCAGGTTTGCCCAGACCATACTTCATATAGTATATTACAATCAATACCTGTGTGTGGCCACGGTTGATCAGATAGCACATTGTATTCACTACTTTTACCCAAAATCTTCTAGCTAACCCAACATTTGAGAGCATGCATCTTGTTCTCTTCAATAATGTTCGATTCATATATTCTGCTACTCCAGTCTGCTGAGGTGTATCTCGTATGATGACGAATAGTCCTTTCATCTTTGCAGTATTTATTAAACTCCAAACTATAAAACTCAAGCCAATATTAGTATGAAGCCTTTTGATCTTCTTCCCTCTTTTATTTTCCATCATAACCTTCCAATGCTTGAAATTCTTGAAGGCTTCACATTTATGCTTCATCATAAAAATCCAAGTCATTCTTGAATAATAATCAATAAGCGATAAAAATACCTGCTACCTCCAATGGATTCAACTCAAGAAGAGCCTCAACACTCATCGTAGATTTAATCAAGCGCCCTTTTGGTACAATTGACTCCATTTGGAAACTTATTCCTACTCTGTTTTCCAGATAATGTTTATATAATTCAATATCCTACACTTTGTGCCAACAAAGAAGATCTTGCTACGATAGGATATGTATACTCTTTTAAATCATATGACCAAGTCTCATACGCCATAACTTAAACATGTCTCCTTTTTCAACTGCAGACGATGCAACTACAGCAAAACTTGTCAATGTTGAACTCGCCAGTAAATACAAAAGTTATATTTTTTAACCTTTTATAACTACCTTTGAATCATTGTATATATACATAATTCAACCTTCTCCTTTGAAACTAAACTCTTTACTCTCAAATTTATTAAGGGACATCAAACTCTTCATCATTAATGGAACAAACCTAACGCTATTCGAAGTGTAGAACACATCATCATGAGTTTGTATCCTGATTAAGCCAATTCTAACTTCCTTGCAGACTATACCATTTGTCATAAACACGTTGCCTCCATCAATCTGCTCATACGTAGAAAACCAATTCCTATTTGGACATATATGATACGATGCTCCTGAGTCGAGAACCCATACATCTTTCGAGTATGTGTGTTTATTTACAGCTAGTGCCAAATCTTCTTCAGAGCTGCCACTACCTTCTGCTACGGCTACTAAACCTTCATTTTTATCGGAAAGCCAATTAATATTTCAATCACATTCACGCTTCCAATGTGCTTTTTTCTTACAGTAACCGCAAACGTCATTGACCTAGGAATTATACGTCTCCGAGCCTTTAAGATTTGGGGCATCTTCCTTCGACTTCTTCTTCCCACGCCTTTCTCTGCCTTTACTTCTTGATGCATCCAACCTAGATGCAGAACTTTCTGTTGTACCTGAACCACCGACCTTGTGACAATC